>VXAV01004403.1:161254-183381 GCA_013399715.1 Alectura lathami
AAAGGAAAGGAAAGGAAAAAGGAAAGGAAAGGAAAGGAAAAGGAGAGCAAATTTAAAACAGAAGTGTATTTGCTTATATTACATTGTGAAATATTGTCTTGAGAAGATCTATACAAGTTCTTTCTGAACGGAACTGTGAGCAGGGGCAGCAGCACTGTCCAGCAGCCAGAATTCCCTCTTTCAAGCAGTTTTCACTGACAGAGACAACCATGACCCAAAACACAGTCTACTGTAGAGGGAGACACGTGCTCAGGGGTCCAGAGCAGCAGTGTGACCATAGTCCTCTCCCATCACTGTGCCTTTTACACACACCTCAAAAGGCACAACAATCCCGACATCCCAAACACTCCCTTTAAGCATTCGATTCAGCTGAGGCAGCTACTGTAGCATTTAAGGGTGATTACGGCAAATTGCTAATGCTCAATATTTCTTCAAAGCCCGGCTCTGCTGAAACGGTCATGAATCCCCTGGTTTTGTCTCCACTGAGTAAAGGACATCAGAAGTTACGATGGAAACACAAATAGCTCCTGAGTGCTTGTGACATTATTTCAGGTAACTTAACTGAATATCATGAGCGATACATCCTGTACTTTGGTTTTTTGTTATTGATTCTTTCAGACTCATCTAAAATAGAAACAACTGAACAGGCAAATAATAATCCTGAGATTTACATTAAAGACAAAGGGGCATGTTTCACAGAGTATCCTGGATGGATCCATCCATTTCGGTCTATCAAGTAATGCTATCTCTTCAGAGCACATTAAATTTGCTGTTTCTCAACCTATCTCTCAAGTTGTGTTTGAAGCAAAAACAATTTTTCACATTGCTCCACTTTTTGTTTAGCCTTGCACACCAAGGTACTTCTTCACCTACTGAAACGCAGTGTTACAGGGAGTCGAGCGTCTCCCCCCTGCCTGGGGAGCTCCCCTGGGACTTGGCAGATGTGAAACTAATTCAGATGCAGAATGTAAATACTGTTCTGTCATCAGCACCCTGATAATAACAATATTGGTATTAAATCTTTGCTCGGTGTCCATCACTTATGTTTTACTCACTTCTTAAAAACTGCTCATGTCCCTGTAATACCAATTTTCTATGAAATTATGTGTGCATTAAAGTAACATCTGCCAACAGATGAACTCTTGAAGTTCTGTACCATGGTGACCCCAGGCTTTCCACAGTGTCAGTGGCCAGCTGCAGCAGCAATGCTTTCCATTAGTTCTGCCAGAGCATCCTCCCTAGCTGTGGCATTTCACATAGCACCTGGCTGTGCTGCAGGATGACTCCTGTGCAAAACTAGAAGGTTTTCCTGCCCTTAGTCCCCAGCACTCGTGTGCACACAGAAACAAAACCTATCAGCATGCAGTAAGTACTAGCAGCGATGGGAAAGTATTAACCATGCACAATGTTTTCATATTCCCACACCCTGTACACACTGTGTATGTGCATGACCTATTCTCTGGCACTGAAAAATTAGCAGCGAGAAATTACCAGGGAGCCAGAGGCCTGCAAATATTGCTGTGCAAGTACAACTTTTAGCCATAGGAATAATGTAGGCATCTCTCATTCCCTTCTAGGAACTGTGATAGAGTCAGGTCATCACTGGAAAGTATTTGCATATTTAAATTGTTTCATTATCTCATAAAAGTCTCTAATCAGTCATTTGTATGCTAGGATAAGAAAAATGTTAACAAAAAGGAAGAGGCAGAGGAGATCAATGCAAACACCTCTTCACAATCTCATGAGCAGAAGACTTAAAAAAAAAAAAAAAAAAAAGTATTTGAGAAGGAAAGAAGTGACCAAAATGATAAAAATCCCATTTTGTCCACGACAAAAAAATTACACCATAGTAATTGTTTCAATTGTTTCTCTGATAGACTACTCCAATAAGACAGCTGTGTAGAGGACACACTTCTACAGAGAGTTAGTCATTGCATTTGTCTTATTTTTCTATTTCAAGCCAGGGCAGTAAGCTTAATTTTAAACATGACAGGAGAGCTGTCTGACAGCTCCAGCTGTTTCAGCTTATGTTCTTCTGCACCAGAGCAGAAATATCTGCACAAAACTCTACCTTAATCACCCTGCGCTATTTTGAAATCATTTAATTCTTTAACGGTGAAGGAGGCGTGATTTAAAAATAAATAAATCACACTGATAGATTTGAACAAAATTCCTGTAGCCTGGCATTCTCCACAAGTACTATTTGACAGATAAAGGGAGATGAGGGAGAAAACAAACAAACAACAACAACAAAACAGACCAAAGAGACCTCTAGACCTACCACCACCATTGGTGGCATCTCCATAGGCAAGGCTGTGGGTTCTGGGTTCAGATATGGCTCCATCCCCTTCCTCACCTCACACCTATCCAGATGGGCTCCACACTTTTGCCCTCACAATATTCGCCTTACAACTGCACAAGACCAATGTATACTCAAACCCTCTTCCTCCCAAAGCAGGACCCACACACCCTTACTCACCTGAGTAACATGATGTCAGTGTTTCTTTACTCGACTTCCCTGGTCTGGCCAGATCTGAGCTGGAAGCTCTGTCTGGGCTCAGTGACACCATGGCACATTGCTCTCAGCCAGATGCCCAGATACCAATGGGCAGCAAACATTGTTCAGTAGGGACACAGCTGTCCAGCAGCATCTTCTGGCATACAGCATCAAAGCATTGGCTCACTCAGCCTCGTGGCCAGCTGCAGAGTTACACTCAAAAGAGATGAGAATCCTACCTCATTGTCCTCAAAAAACATGCTTAAGCTCCAGATCCCCATGCTTTTTCCTACAGGGCAGAAAAAAAAAGTAACAAAAAATCTGCCTTCCTCCTGGAAACTCCAAACCTAGATTACTGTATCAAGGGGAGCACAAGCAGCCAGAAGAGAAGAAAATCTGAATCCCAGTAGGTCATTCTTGAACTTACCTCCATAGCATCTTTGTCAGGGAGGGAAATGGCTCCACTAAGCAGGCAGAGAGGCTGAAGTGCTTTCTCCAGTTCACCAGGGAAGTTTATGCTGGAGTGAGGAATGGAGCACCAGTTTCCTCTCCTCTTGGAAAACTAGATGGTTCAAAAACTGTGCTGGTAGTGGCATTTCACTCTGCCTCACAGTATGATATATAGTGCATTATTTCAGAAAATAGAGCTGGGTGTCACAACACTCTACACATACACATCTTCTTTCCTAATGACCTGTGACTTGGCAACACATCTTTTCCGTGAGTAACTCATCTACTGCGACGAGCAGCTTTCTTTGAGGCTGTGAAAGGATGCCAAACACAGCCAGGAAATGCATGGCCCTGGAAACAGAGTCTGAGGGTGCACATAGGGAAGCACCTGGGTGCCTAAATCATATTCCTAACACCAGTATTACTGTGACTTGTTCTATGGATTCCAGTGAGAGGGAAGAGAAGGCAGGGAGGATTGTCCAGGGTGGGGAACCACAGGAAGCAAGAAAACAATTGCTAAAAGAAGTCCAGTGAGAGAGTAAGGAACCCAGGAGAGCAACCACAGTGGTGTCACAACAGGCATCTCGCCTTAACCCAGGAGACTGTCCCTCATTTCGTATGGCACCAGTGATGTCTGATGCACTGAGCTCTCTGCTACGCAATGCGTAGAAAGGCCATCACTCCTTTCTTCTGACAGGCAGCTCTGTCATTTCCCTGCACTAAAATTTCATTCGGATTTAGGGCCCATAAAGCTCAAAATTCCCAGACATCCACTCTATGTAGACTCATTCTGTGTCAGCAGACTTTTCAGTTACAGGCAGTGAAAAAAATTGACAACAAAGGGCTTTCATGAGAGCTGAGTGCTTGAAGCTCGGATTCCCGAGCTCAAGCCTGAGCTGTGTGGGCTCAGCCCAGATCACCACCAAACTTGAAATCGTGCACAGACAGAAACTACAACTTTGGAGTGTATTCCTGAAATATATCCCAATTAATTTCAGAGTCTGAAGATGGTAGCCCGTTATCAGCCTAGGGAATGGCAAGCTGTTTATCCGCAGCAGAGCTCCCCTATGCTTCCTCACCAACCTGATTTAAGCTTAAGGAAACAATCAGATCTTCCTGCCCTGCCCTCAGAGGCTGCCAAAAGTGTTCCAATTAGTGTCAATTGGGATAATAGTTCTATTTGCATTTTTAAGCTATTATTAGCAAGTTGTCAGTCAGCCAGTAATTTGTATCACTTTGGTATAATGAGTATTTAAATATTTAAAAAGAATGTTCCTTTCTACCACCCCCTTCCTTTTTGTGCTAAAATAATAATGATTTTAATCAAAAGTAATTTGTACTAATATACATTTTGCCCCAGGTGTTAAGAGCAGTCTTCAAGAGCAGTGGTGAGAGATGTTAAATAATACAGTTTATTAATATAGACAACTACTTACAGCCTTGACAGTAGCATAAATGGAGGGTGCTTTTGCAATTAGATCAGTTTTGGCTTTCCCCTTGGCTTTTGCAAGATGATAATGATGTAGGAATTGAGGTCAGTTTCTACAGTTTCCTTTATCCGGGGTTACATTTCTCTAGAGGACAAATTTCGATCCATTACTCCATTCTCTCCTTAGTGAAAATCCCCTGACTAAGCATCATATACTGCAACTAAAATAGGACAAGACTTTTTCCCAGAGTCTGCCTGGAGGAGGTGAGAGGGTGTTTGTCAAACCGGACAATCAGCGACATGCCGCCTTGGTGTCACCAGGGGATGCTGTTTCTTAACACGGATCAAGTCTGCATTCTAGGGTACATGCCGGCTCTGCAGCTGTATGTTGTCACAAAAAGCTCACAGAGCAAGTGGATTGCCTCATTTACAGAAATAGGGAATCCTTCTAAATTTGTATGATGTTCTGCATTTTACAATGTATATTAAAAAAAAAAAGTCAAACATGCTTGTAAGAGTTATGGCCCAAAACCTTCCTGATGCACATCTGTAAATCTTCCTAGTAGGACTCATAGGCATACAGACAGTCATACACTGTCTGAAATCCTATGCTCCTTATGTTAATCACAACAAAAATGGGGTGGAGTGGTAGACCTCAAGGCAAAATCAACATTCCCATTCCCCAGCCCAGGGTTACGTCCCACATCCCTTAGAACTGGCATCCTACACCCATTCTTACTCACATTTCTAATTTGTAATATCATAATTTGTTTAAAATTACTTTCAAATTTAATATTGAAAACACTCAATGTATTCAACTCTTAGCTGCCTTCTCACCGGCAGTACCAGCATAAGAAGCTCTGCACAATACCTTGTGGGCAAGATTAATTAAACCTGTTTTTTCCCATTGCCTTTGCCCCTACTCTAATCTAATGTTTAATGAATTCTCTTCCATGAATCTCACGCAAAAGTCCCACCTACAAATGCACGTGAAAAATCAGGCTCCAAGCACAGGTAAAACAGGAGGAAAGCAGCCTTCACCATGCATGAAGAGTCTCTTTGTGCTGACCGGTTAACAGCGGCTGCCATCTGCTGGCTAAAAAGCCCCTAGAAAAAAACTTCATTTACAATGCACGACTAAGTTTTATACAGTCGTACGTCACATTGACTAAATATGTTAAATACTAAGTATTTTTCTTTTCTTTTTTATTTTTATTTTTAATTTGTTTCACTGCTTAGTTATGCTTTGGAAAAGGGGGAAAACTTGAATTTTGGAAGTAATGCTACATTTGTCTACAGCCAGGGCACCACTTCAGACCAGCAGCACCGCCCTAAGCCTTGCCTAGCACCACTTTCTTCGGATGTAATAAGTAAAACAAGATCATTAGGTACCACGGAGCAGCCGGGAGGAGAGAAAGAATCTTACTTCTGAGTAGGAAGGAAGCCAACACCCATGGCCGCAGTACTCGCTGGCGGGCTGGGGCCGCTCCCTTAACAGCATGGAGGCCATGTCTGGAACGGGCATTGGCAGCCAGCCGAGTCCCAGAGCTCATCCAGGGCACAGGTCTTGTGTCTTTTGGTCCCAGGCCTTGGGGCCACCCCACTGTCTCTGTGGGTGTTCGACTCGCCAAGGCCTGCAGCCGCTGCGTATCTCGTGCCGCCTGGCCGCTGGCATCTCCTCAGCTACCCTTAAGCCCTGCACCTCTGAGGAGCAATTTTAGTGCCAGCTCAAGTTGCTGTGTTCTGTTCTCCAAGAGAAATTACCCTCTGTGCTTCTGTAATTCTGTATTCCCGTATTTCAGTACTTCTGGTATCTTGTCTTCTGGAAGCCCCTTAAAACCCGGGAGGCAGGAACACTTGCTGTTTTATTTAGAAGCTGAGACAGTTTCAGTATGATTGTGAACTCTTGCTTTTCTCCTTTTATGCCTTCATGGCTGCTACATTTCCAGCTGCTTGGTATCTTGAACTCATTGAGGGGCATAGGCAACAAACTGTACCTGCCCATAAATTCCTGAACTAGTATCAGTTGATAGCCACAAAGCGAAGGAAGGACTACTGAAAGGCGGGCGGATATCACTATTTCTTCAAAGTGTTGGCTGAGTGCTTCTCAAATTGCAGAGTTTATAAAAATCAATCCGTTCTTTTCTGCTTTCCCTCACATGAAGGCATTTTGAATACTCCCCAATGTCTGCAGGAAGCAAAGTACTCCCTTGCTGAGATATGTAATAACTGAATACCTGTGAACACAGTCCAGCTTAGTTTTCTCCAAATGAAATGTAGTAAGAAAAGGAGGCAACTGCAGAAAGAGTCAAACCAGACAGGAGCGTGCTGCACACTGGACCTACATCCCATTCCCTCCTATGACAAGCTACAAATTCATCTGTAGCCAGCAAACGAGCACAAGCAGCTGTAGTCTTAGAACAGAAAAAAAAAAAAAAAACAACAAAAAAAAAACTACAGAGCTTCACAGAAGTCAAAAAGCCTGTAGAATTCATGTCTATACATGGGGAATAAATGAATAGGTTTTAATTCCTGAGACCCTTAGCATATATTCTTTAACAAAAATAAGGCAAGTAAACAGGGCCCTTTTCCTCCTCACTTCAGTAAAAAGCTAAAATAATTAGGAGCAGCAGTCTAGGGTCTTGCCTCACTAAGTAAATGCTCAATGTACTATTAGGCTTTGTTTTCTTTTTTTTTTTTTAAAAAAAAAAAAAAAAAAGGTAGATTTCCTTGAATACTTGGCTCTTCCACAATTTTACTTACCCTTCCTACAGTCTAGCACCTACTTCTGAAATAAAGAGCAGCAAGTAAACGATGTTGCAGCAGAATGTGCACTGGTGGAATGACAGAAAATGAGCTGCACCTATTTTTTTCCAGAGATTCAAATGCAGGATTAATGGGGAGGGAAAGAAGTAATAAATGGACAATCACTCATTTTATGAAGATTTTTTTTTTAATACCAGATAATTTTTTTTTAAATATATATTTTAAATAGCAGTTGGCTTTGGTTTCCTTGTCAAGAGGGATGTTAAACTACACTACTGGCTTCCTAAAAAGCACAATGTAAATCAAGTCTGTCTGCAACACTCACATATTTTTGACCACCCTCATGTTCAAGTTACCTTTAAAAAAGCAGCCCCATTCCTACCTAATTAATAAAAAGTTGTCCTGGGAAAAAAAAATATATATATTTTTTTTTGGTAGAGTATTAAAAGTTCTTATGCTTACTAAAAAATTTCTTTTTCTTTTCTTTTCCTTTTTCCATTTTTCTAAGCAAGGTGTCCAATCTCATTGCCTTTGAAGGCGATCTACCTTTTCATCTCACAGTAAGTGAAAAATTTCTTGAAATACTTAGTCATGTAACTTCCATCAGACTGATTCAATCACCCAGTTAACACTCTATTTTCAAGAAGAAATACATTTAAAAATTGAAGTCCCGAGTTAAAAACAAAGGCAAAACTCAGCTTCTCTGGTAACAGTCACTCTATCCTTAGGCTGGTGGTATATTTAAGATTTAAAATAGCCAACTTGTGGTTTTACAGTAACGAGAAACATTCCCATTAATTTCATTAAGTACAACCCAGCACCACCACCACCATCAACTCTAGTAAGCATCGCTGCATAGCTATGTATATTTTTGAAAACTAGGCCAAGGTTCTCGGGAATTACTGGAAAGGCATTCAGAGCAGAATAACATAGCTATCCAAACCCCAAAGCCAGGTATTCAAATCACTAAACAGCTAGGGTGAACCTGCCTTTTGCTCCGAGGACCTGCAGCAGTTTGCCTCACTCTGCCTCATTTGAGTTCTGAAAACAGAGTTCACATGAAAATGTATGAAATGACTGACTGCAAGGCAAATTAATACAACTGAGACCATCACATAAGGAACTGAACTGATGAATAAGGTAGTTCCTTATCCATAAAGTATTTTCCCACAAATATTTTTGTTCAATAGGGTCAATTTTAGAACAATAATCACAGAAAGCTCTTATTTCCAGTAGCACTGTCAAAATGCATCTTAAAGATCATTCAAGCTTTAAGTTTGCATATTTATTTATTTTTTTTCTTTAAAAGGATTGTGTGCGTGTGTGTGTGTGTGTAAATTGCTTGCAGCACTTCTGTTTGGGGGTTATTACAACTGCCTATTCTTGGGGAGCTGATTTGTAATGCTTCAATGTGCGAGCAGAAGGATCAGTAGCTTTAACCCATCTTGGCATCCAGTAGTGGGGAAGCCAGTTGCTTTGCCCTGGATAGTGCTTCTCAAAGATCTGACGATAGTAGTAACTTTCCTTTGTCTTGGGAGGATTGAAAGGGTATTTCTCTGCTGCCTTTTCCAGCAGAAGGTCATCAACCTATAGAAACAGCAGAATTCAAATTAAGCTGCAATCACATTTCTAATGTATACAAACCACTTTGCTGCAAGTTAGAGTCATACAAGAATTTGGCACTGAATACCTGTATGTTTTAAAATATATATAAATAAATCCATTCCAGAGGCAGAGGCTTCTCACAGGTAACTTTCTGTCATAGGCTCCTTTGATCTTTATGGATAAATAACTGCATTTCCAGTGCTGTTAGTACTTCTCTCTGCATTACATGCAATGACATGTAATTTCTCTTTGGGTTAGAATCACCTTTTTAGTAAGTTAAATAAACCCTCTTCTTTCCTATCCTTCTCTTCACTGTGAATCAACTGGCACAACTTAAAGCAGCTTTCTGCCATACACGTGGTTTCCTGTTTGTTTTTTTTTTTTTTCAGCTCATAACTGTTGACTCTGCTTGTATAACCAGGCTTTTAGCAACAAAAGACCTGGGATGCAGAGGCAAAAGACACCTGCAGCTGCTAAGAAAGGCTAAGAAAGGAAGGATGAAAAGTTGCACCTGTCGACATAATTTCTAAAGCAGCTTTCCCTGCCAACATGCTATCTAACTCCCCACAGTCATGAAAGAAATTTGCCCCTACTACAGCAATACAGTCTCAGTAGAGGCAGCACAACACTGCTGTCTGACCCAGCTGCTTTCATCCTTCTGGATACAGTAGAGAAGGAAAACAGGATACACAAGCAGTTGGTGGTAGGACAGACAAGTGCCCACCAAGAGGCCCATCTACACATATTTCTGTATAACTGAGCTCTGGTGTAAACCCAGTTGTTAATCCTTCCTCTCAACGATTAGACTACCTCTACACACCAGAGATTATCCTTTGTCCAAAGCCAAAATGCTGCGAGTCTTCAGTGGTTGGCGATGCAAGGGCAGGCATTAAAAAGCAAAAGAAATTAGCTAGGCATAGATGGGAAAAAGAAAATGAAATAAACAAGAAAGGATATTATAAAGTCATTATACTGTCACTCAGCTGCAGAGTAAGTTCATGCAAGTGTCTTCAGCTGAAGTAGCTGCTTTGCCAAACACAATCTGATTTGCAGTCCAGATACTCAAATGATGGTCATTTCCTTATGCAGACATTTCTGTCGGGCTGTAGCATTTCTGTGTACCTACGATTTCAAATGTCTTTAAGCAACTCCCATCCCTGCTCCATCCCTGGAGGCGTTCAAGGTCAGGTTGGTTGGGGCCCTGGGAAACCTGGATTAGTGGGTGGCAACCAGCCCACAGCAGGGGGTTGGAACTGGGTAGGCTTTAAGGTCCCTTCCAACCCAAGCCATTCTGTGATACTATGAACTCAGACAGCTGGAAGACTGTTCATTAAATTTAT
This sequence comes from Alectura lathami, assembly GCA_013399715.1. NCBI lineage: Eukaryota > Metazoa > Chordata > Aves > Galliformes > Megapodiidae > Alectura > Alectura lathami. Next base: position 171,342 of record VXAV01004403.1, read on the forward strand.
CTTGCTCCTCCACCATCAAACTCAAGTTACTGTCATGTCCTGAATTATTCTCCTAACTAAGCATATGATCTGCCTCTCCTTGGCAACAGTATCTCAATATATCCAAATCTGAAAGACAAAAAAAACTGTTGTGGTGGTACTATACCTGTTGATCAATATAGTCCTGAAGAATAGAAAACCAGGATTTCTTTACTGATGCTATACCATCGCTGAAAGCTTCTTTGGGTCTCCAGAGTATTTCTTTGGGAAGCAAGTTGGAATCTTCAAAGGACTGTCTTAAAAGGTATTTTTCGATTCCATTCTGTTCACAGAACAACAAACAATGCCATGAGCCTCAGGAACTGCAGTACAAAGGTTTAAATACTTGACTAAGTAATGTTTTCCCTTCAGAAGGTTTGGTCAGAAAAGGGTTCCCAATAACCCAGCAAAATATTTAAGAGTATCTTTGGTCAGAGGACTCCACTGACTTCAGCAATTCAGTCATGCTTAGAACACATACCTGTTAATTTGTAAGCTTACATTTGGGTCCAACCCTAGTTTTACACACCTTTGGGATTCGCAGTTCTGCTGGTAGAGATAAGTAATAAGAAGTAAATCGATGATCCAAAAATGGGACTCTTAGTTCAAGACTAAAGGGGAAAAAATAGAAAAGATACTGAATCAATCCAGCACATCATACACTTACAAATTCTGTAACAGTTGAGCTTTTCTTGTCTTTCACATAAACACAAGGTTTTCTGCTTTTACTTGGAAGAAATTTTGCTCACATATTCATAACTAACTCCATTTAATTCATCAGTTTGGAGAGTTAAGTTTATTGTCTGAGTGGATTCACTACAGATTGCGGATGATTTATGATGCCATCTGCTGGATAGTTTCTAGTACAATGAATTTACAAACTACAGTCCTGCAGGATTTGCAACATTTGTTGTTACACATAAACAAAAACACACTGAAAAATCCTGTTGCCCCCAGAGAACTACCAAGAACCTGCAAGTGGCTGAGTGGGATTTGCATCAGCATTTGTAAATGTGTCACAGAACCAAGCAAAGATTTGTGCTCTCATTTCTGAAATCCACATTTGTTTGTATTTTCAAAAAACAATGAAAAGGAGCCTGTACGGACACCACCCAGCTTCTGCCTACTTATCCTCCATTTTTTGCAGGATATATAAGTAGAGATATACAAGTACAAAGTCTCTCTGCTTACATTCTCTTATATATAACATGGTTTTTAAGGGCACAAAAAGCAATAAATAAAATTAGAGTAACGGAAGCAACAAATAAAATTACAGTAACTAGGCCTCTGGTAGGAAGAAGTGCTCTCAGTGCTTTCCCTCAGGAGACATTAAGCTACCCAGCTTCAAATCAAATGGAGACGTTACACTAGATACAGAGTTCAAGCAGAGTAGGGCTGCATCCAATTTGCTACTATTGCACTAGGAATAAAGTTATCCCCTGTCACAATGTTCTTAACCATCTAGTAGTTCAAACAGCAACAAGTCAACAACTGTCACAATTTTCTACTTAGACTCTGCAATCACATGTCCTCAGCATCCAAGAGAATATGTTTACCCGTGAGCTGCAGTAGTTCTGTCTGCACGAAGCACGTCGAACAGGTAGAGCTCCTTCAGCAGCCTCTCGCTCTCTTCTGCGGCTTCTTCGGGAGACGGCGCCTGTAAACAGACATGTGTACATAGCACGCAGGTCTAACACAGCTGCAGTGAGGGAACCATTACTCCCCGTCCTGCACATGCATTGCAGCGATCACTGTGCACAGACCTATGACACATCTTAGTGGCAAATTTGAGCGTGCCAAGCAAGTCTTTAACAGCTGACAAAGCACGTCCAACTTGCACACTGGGATTCCCTCCTACCTACTTAGATAAAGAAACAATCTCTCTTCGAGAAAAACAGCAGGTGTAAGTTCTTTACATGCCTTTGCAAATAAATCATTGTCTACTGGAAGCATGCAGAAGTTGTAATTTTGATTATTTTCATTTTCAGGAGCTTAAATACGATCCACGTGATCTCAGAACACAAACACAAGAAATAGCCTCAGCAAGTCTGATGTTTAAAAAAGTTATTTTTCAAGCGATTAAATTGAATCCCTTGGATTTGATGCCACCTCGGCAGAAAGTCTCACCAAACATACAGCTGTGTCAACTCTCAAACTTCACGTCTTGGAATCTCAGTAGATATTTTCTGTTGAAGGGGAGAGCAAGAAGTTCAAGGGCCTGCTGTATAGGAAATAAAATTACCTTATGGAAATATATATATCCCTGTGTCAGCTCATCCGAACCTTCTCCTGAAAAGATGACCACACTGTCTGTTTTCTTGCGTATATATTTGGAGACAAGATACATACCTTAAAAGAAGTATCAAGTTATTAAAATACAGCCATATGTATGTTATGTACAGTTAGTCCATTTTTAGTTTAGCACTTTACAAGCTTCTCTCATACAGTGTTTTCTCCTGTAGCAAAGAACTGCAATGCACTAACGTAACATCTCAGCGTTGTTCAAAGCCAACCATCGCTAGCTACACAAACTAAATGCTGCAGATACATCTAAACTGTGTACTCAGCCCTCAAAACATCACAAGGACTTGTGTGTTCCTGATCCTGGGAATGATGTAGGATTCCTGTCGGAACACAGGAGATCTGACTCAATTAGAAGTTAAGCATGTTTAATCCCAGCACAGTCCTGAACAAACATTCTAGCTCTGGAGAACAAAAATATCAGCACAAGTTGCTGCTTAACTCTCTGCCACTGTGGACTGAACATGGTCATTTCTTTCCTTCTTTTTTTTTTTTAAGGAAGTATTTACTAATCAGAATCATGTCTTCCTCTCATTACATCCTTTCAAACAATATGCTTTTATAATAGAAGTAATTGAGACCTGCTGAAAGGGACTTATTTCACTGTATTTCTTACTAAGCAACAAACACACAAAAAAGGATGGCACATTAAAAGTTGGTTTTATTTTCTGAATCAACATTCTCAGTATTTTGCACTGCAAAATTCTAGCTTCGTGTCAAATTTCATTCAGGGACCTGAGTTTTCAAAACTGTCTTGCCTATTTGGCTTATCAATTTGTTTGCAATGCTGACACAACAGTAACTGGGTAAAGTGCCATGGCTGGCATTACACAGAAGGCCATGCTAGATTAGGGTTTTTCGTTCTTATCCTGTTAGCAACCCTTTTTAAGGACCTGCTGGTGACTTCTGTCATTTCTCAGAATTAAGCACTCATTACAATAAGTCTACCTGACTTGAGTGTGCACGTATTACTAGAGGATGATGAGATAGCTCAATTTAATATTAAAATTATGCAAGAAATGTGGTAACTGTAACTGTTTTGCTATTCAGTGCCCCAAACACTGAGCCTCACATACAGGTTATGTCTCATATAACCAGTAAATTTTCCCCCTCCTTCCAAGGTTCATACTTATCTGAATAGATCTACAGGTCCAGATTTTCTAAAGTTTCTTTTTTTATACCATGTTTCTTTTTCATCACAAAGCTTCAGGAGTAGCTCTTGACAATGTTTTACACAGTCAGTGATTTTGAAACTAATAACTGGTTTTGCCTCAATGTGATGGCACAGACAAGACTGAGGAGCAAGAACACGAGAGTCTCAGTTCCCAAGTCCTACAACAGCTAAAGGACCTAGCAGATGACAAAATGGATTTGTGCAAGATTTTATTCAGGTACTATAAAGCAAGTATTGCTATTAAAAATCTTACCAATTGAAGCTCTTATTGTTGTTATATCGTAGGTCTCCAAGGAGAAGATAACTTCATCTACAGCCTGAATTCCTTCTTCAGAATTAAATATTACTTCATGATGTTCACTGCCTATATGTGCTGCCACCTGTTTGTAAAAGGTTACAATAATGTCTTGCTTTTCAATGAAAAAAATTTTTAAACACACACAATGTGTTTTACACACCCACTGGAATCATCACCTCCACAACACAGTGAGAATTACATGCCATAAGGCCACGAAAAGACAACACCACAGCAGCTGCTCCAACCTGCAGCGGTGCCTTCGCCAAAGTGAACGGTCTCCCTAATTGCACAGTGTTCAGTCATGATTATAACAGAACAGCTGCTTGCCCAAAGCCTAACAGAATCCACAGAGGATTTAAGTTTAAATTTGCTCTGAAGAGAAAAAGCAGCTCAAAAGCCATGACAGGCTGGATACCCAAAGGGTACCTCAGATACTCACCAGTTTGTACAACTCTCTTTATTTAATTCACTGACAATTAATTTGGAATATTTAACATACATACAAATGCCATAGCATAGGAACAATAGCATGGTGATGGACCATAAAACCCACAAGCAGAACTGAGAGAACTCTGAAGTACTGTTCCTTTTGGTAACAATAAAAAATAGTCTGTCACGAAAAAAGTCTTCCAAAATGAAGAGAAAACAGGTGAGGCTCAAGTCCTCTCCTTCACAAGATTTAACAAAGCAGCGAATGTTGTACTAGATGGTTTACTGCAAACTGATTCACATCACAGCAATACACGAGCGACGGTCAGTGTCACAATCAAAACCGTATCAGGAGGTTCACACCATTAACATACACTGCTCAACAACCAGCAACTCAGAACAAACTGGAAGCAACCTTTACCGTACCTTTCTGGCAGCCAGTAAATCAGGACTGTTTTCCATCCCAATTGCAAAGGTTTGTAATGGATAACTGATGTTCATTTCCTTCATCTGTTTCAGAAGAACAGCTGCAACCAAGCTGGAATCTAAGCCCCCTATCAAAAACAAAATAGAACAAAACCAAAAACAAACAAACAAAAAAGCCAAATTACTTGGTTAGGTGTTTGACTGTTTCTGATTACCTTTAAGGGCGTTAACTCTACACAGTGCAACTTCATAAGCAGTTTTCATTTTTAAGCCAAGTGAATCTAAGGTACTTCTTGTAAAACTGCGTTTACCTGCCTCACGAGATAATCCTACAACTTTATTGGAACATCTTCATTAAGTTGCTGGTACTTCTGATGTCAGAAGCATCAGTGGAAATCCTGCTTTAAGATACAGAGTATTTTGAAGTCATTGCACCACCAGAGATGTCCCTTCTCAACTCTGCTACAGTTGGGTTTACCCTTCATTGCAAAACTGCTCTCCATCATCTTCTTACCTGCACATTTGTTACTCTACTAACAAAACTACATGACTTTTTTTTTTTAATTTGCTGTTGAATCAAACAGTATTAAGTAAAAGTAAACCAAAAATATTTTGCTTGACCAACAACCGAACATTTAGTGCAAAGATTCCACTCTTCCCCAATCACTTCTCAAAAGCATGTTTAACATTTGGAGTGAAATTAATTTTTGAAGCCACTTCAAAGTGAAAAGGTTCACTAGTGACATCTTTTTTTTCCCCCTAAAGGAGGACAGGAGAATGATTTGAACAGTTTGGAAAACAAACAAGCAATAAAACACCAAGAGGCACACAAGGTGCCCAGATGTACCCTAAGGCTCTCCTGTTTTACTCTGAATACCTAGTTCTACTGCTCCTTGACTACTTCCACTTGTTGCTCCCCCTCTGAAGTATGGTGCAAAGCACAATACCTGTTCTCCCACATCAGCCTGCAGTTCTGACATGCAGAAGGCAAAATCCTCTTCTGTTTCCTGCACTCTGCACGTGGTTTTTCAGCTGAGTGCATTAGCAAACATTCCCACCTTGATCTGCCTTGTGGGAATGCTTCCCTGACAAAAATCTCCTTCTCTAGAAGTTACATGCAAAGTCAGAGGAAAGAAGGAGAGCACAGAAACCAAACTGAGTCCTTGGGATGTGAAAATCAGGGAAATGAGCACCTGTGTTTCCACTGTGAAGCTGAGTTCCAATCCTTTTGTGACTGGAAGTGCAAGCATCTCTCCACCTGTGATGCTCCAAGCATACTCAGAACTGTGAAGCGTGGAGACACTCTGGTATTGTACCAGCACAGGACTTCAGGTTTTACTACTGATGTGCAGGGTGCATGTGGATCTGAGGAGCTGACTGTCCTCTAATTTTTTAAAAGCCTGTTTCAAAACCAGATTTCAGATATTTTCTGAGGCTGGGATGTTCCAGCTCTGCCCATCTCCGTGTCTCATTTACCTCCCTCCTATTTTTTATGATGCCACAGTACAGAAATGCTCCAAGAGCATCTCCTAGTAGGTTCTCTCACTCAGATGCACATTTCATAGATTATGTGATAGATGAGTGTAATTACTGATGCTCAGTGCATGAATCAATAGCCTATCAGAAAACTAACCACGAGCAGAGTGCTACAGAAACACAGTAAGATGGCAATCCCATGGCTACAAAGCCTTGCCTCCGTAAGACTGAACCATCAGATCACAACAGTGATCAGCTAAATCAGAAAACCTCTTGCATCACCTTAAAGAGCGTGCTAAGCAATTTTGGTCCAGAAGATCCCTGTAATTTGGTAAATAAAGGGCAGTCTGGGACAAAGGCTAAAGCAAAGAACAATCAAGAACTTCAGTTCCACCAGCTATCTGAAACATGCCTCTCTATGCTCATTCAGTGCCACGTGAATATAACAATTACATTTCACTTCAGAAACAAATGTAACCACAAATCTTCTAAGTTTAAGACCATATTTGGCAATTCGTCAACAAGACCACTATCTTTCTTTCTTCTTGGTTAAAAATGGTCATTATCCCAACATGACAACATCCCAGCCTCGAGTAAACTTAACAAGCATAAGACTTTCAAGATATCTGTATACTGGAAAAGTTTACCACAAAGCATTAAGTTCTCCACAACTAAGAAAGCAAATGAAGATTCAGATCATCTCAGGTACATCACAGCAGAACGGTCAGTACGCTTCCTTCTAACTGGTAGATGACAGCCGGAAGCAAGAGACGACACAGAATCATTGTGATTCTTGCTGCTTACCTGACAAAAGACAACCAATTCTCCTGTGAGTCATCAAACGCTTTCTAACTGCATTTTCAAACAGAACACGAATGTTGCTTTTCACTGTTTCAAGATCAAAGCCTGTCCAGGAAAAACAAACAAACAAAAACAAACAAAAAGTGTTACTTAAACCTGTGTCATGTGATTAGGAAAGGGCAAAAAAAAAAAAATTGTCTGAATTTCCTTTGATTTGGGAGGGCATGCAAGTCGACATATCTTTGTACAAAGCTACCCACAGAAACAATTCTCAAGTTCTTATGTTGTAAAGGTTCTTTCATTTTTTTCAAATGGCACTTTAAAAAAACAAGCAATGAAGCAATGCAAGTTTCAAAACCAAATGTTGTGATTTTTTTTCCCCACATTTTAAACAGAATTAATAGCAAATGCTCTGCTGTACTACCTGAAGGCAAATTTTCCACTGTATCACAAACAGCATGGAGTGGTTCATCTTTATAGCTATGAAATTTTACTAGTTCCACTGATGCAACCTTGCCAGAGGGCTTCAAATCCAGCACTTCATAATGACCCGGAAGAAATGGTTCCACTTTAGGAAACAAGGATGTTGAATGCTTTAAGCTGGTAAGTCCTAAAGATAAAACAGTGAGGAGAAAAAAAAAAAAAAGAGAGAGAGTTTAACCTAGATTGTTTAAGGCATACTTCACTCAACTTGTTTAGGCTTGTTCATGCAAGTGTTGAGACTAGAGAGAATTAAATTAAAAAAATTAATACAATAGTGAAAGTGTCACCTCAAGGGGAAAAAAAAACCTTATCAAATAAGATAAGCATCTATAGAAAATTATCCAAAGTTGCAGGAAATTTCAGTAGAGTTTTAAAATTCTTGGCTTTTACAGATCAGCAGTTCTTGTGGCATCATTTCCTGATTTACCATTGAACACCAGGAACAAATGCATCATTTATTGAAGCATAGATTTCGCCCAACTCTATAGACAACATCAACTCTGGGGTAACTTAAGACATCTTGGGCTCAATACTGATACTAAATCAGAACACAAAGAACTATCAAATTAAATAAGTAAGTTATTTTAGGGATATTAAGGACAATTAAACATCTTGAAAGGTGTCTGTGGTTTTTGTTTTAATGATGCATAGATTTTATACTACTAAATATAACTTATTTATTACTGAACTTACAGCTCACTTTCTCGTCACACTTAGGAGTGTCTGACAAAGAAGTTTGTCTCCAACAACAATGTCTAAGATTATTTAGACACTAAACACAACCGGTTTTACCTTTTGCCTCAGAACAGACACCCAAAAATCCATCATCAGTCAGCAGCTTAAACAGTGGTCTGACTCCATAGGTATCTCTCGCCAGAAACACTTTTCTGTTTGTTGTGTCCAGAAGAATGAAAGCAAATACACCATCCAGCATGGATGCCGTTTGTTCTATTCCTCCTCTGTTGTAAAGATGAAGGATAACCTCACCATCCACCAATGTTTGATATTCAAATCCAAACTGCTTCTGCAACTAAGAAAAGAAACACGCAAATACGCATTTGCAAACACTGCTTATTAATTGGAAAAAAAAAAAATACCCACTAACATAATTGTTTAATAAGAAAACTAAGGTGTCTTTTTTTTTTCCCCAGAAAAATAGAGTTCAAAATTACATAGACATTTTCACCAGAGAAGGAAATTATATTTTTGAGTTCAAAACATTATCCAGGATCATCTCAGAGCCAATGTAGACTGATTGTGCAATCTCAGGCAATATGCATTAAGGCAAAATTTCAGGGAAGCATTTCTGTTTGGGGAAATGAGACTGCAAAGGCGTGACCCTGGTTTTAAGAAGCACTAGGCTTTCTATCCCCCAAATGGCAGAAGGAGGCAGCCACTGGTTCTGGAAATCCAACTCAAAATAGGACCAGAAAGAAAAGACAGCTGCCTTTCTTGTAGACTCAAATCTCTCAGTGCCACTTTCTTGTCAGGTAAGAGACACTGACGTACATTTAAGACTCCGCCCTCCAGCACAGGTCACACAGGTAACACCTCTGCAGAGCACAGTACTTTAGAAACAAGCTGTGTTTTAGCTGTGCAGTTATTGCAATTATTGTTTTTGTTTTGTTTTTTATGCACAGAGAATTTCCTTTTGCCTAATCTTCATCCATTCTTTCAGCTAACCTTTCCACTCTGCCTGTGCAGATGGAGTGGAGGAAGAAGAAATTAGCTGTCGGAGTAAGTCAGACCAAATATACTTCATGTTCTTCTGATGCTACTTCCAAAGGCCTTTCAACATCTTTCAGACACCCAGAGTGAAGACAGGAGGTGGTGGGAGTTTCAGTAAAACACTAAGAAGTAAACAAACCCCACATAACCAACGCTTTTGCATTTTAACTTATGTTCTTTGGTTTTAATTGCTATTCATGGGACAAAAACTTGGCTCAAATTGATTCAACATTAAAATAACTAAGGAACTGCCCTAAATAAGATGGCTGTTTCACCAATGGTTCTCTCATAGGTAGAAAAAACAAATTAGAAAGAAAGAAGGCATTTAACTGAAGTAGTGAAAACAACTGAACAAGTTCCTGCTGATGGTACTGCAAGTTTTACATAATTAAATTCCCCTGAGGTTTCTGTGTGTAACACAACTGAGAGTAATTCTTACTCCTTCCAGCAGCAGAAAAAAAAAGCAATGCCAAACACAGTGAATACGTCGCAGCCTGCTGTTACAGCACACTTCACATACACTTCGTTCTGCCATACATCCTACCTTTCACTAATCTACTTCCTGTTCAGCCAAATTCCCACTGACATCACTGACAGTACCTGACTTCAAAACTGCTCCTAGAAATACTTCACCTTAGATTATTTATACATTTCTGATACTACCATGTTCAGTTTATGATCAATTTTATGCATTCACTTGCAGTATGATTCAGAATCAGTCAAAAATTGTAAGCCATTTTATACACTAAATTTGGATGATCTGAATTACTTTGCACCACAGGTAGCATGGACATCTCAGTGCTGGGACTGAGGCACACAGACAATGCTCAGCAGCCATATCACACCTACCAGGGACATTCAGACACAGGACAGAGTTGCTGCTTGTTTTGTGCCTAAGAGATTTGTCTAGGTGGCTCTCAAAAACCTCATAAAACATTTGTTTTAAGATGCAGACACGTAAGGACTTTTGCGACCTACTGGAAACACCTCCCTAGTGCTTGTTGCTGTTACATAAATACCTAAGCTTTCCTACTTTAAGTTAGTAAGTGGTACATCCCACTTAGGTTGATATACAAAAGCAAAAATGAAATATCTGGAGAAGGACCCAAAAAAATTGACAAGGAAGACCGCCTAAAAGCATCTGCAATATGAAGAGAAAGGAGGGGGAGAAAGGGGCTTGGAATTTCCCTCTTGAAGAGATCAACATCTTATCCAGATAATTTGCTTCCTTTTAAATACAAGTAATCTGACAGCTTTTGATTTAAACAATTTCTGAATACCTACCAGTTCTGAAATAAAAAAGAAAATACTGTATGACTCCCAGGGCGGTGGTCATGGCCCCAAACTGCCAGAGTTCAAGGAGCATTTGGACACCACTCTCAGACACAGGGTTTGGATTTCAGATGATCCTGTGTGGAGCCAGGAGCTGGACTCGATGATCCTTGTGGGTCCCTTCCAGCCCAGGATATTCTATGATTCTATGACTCACACACTTACCTGTTTGAAATTGTAGATTTCTCCATTGTAACACAGCCACAGATATGGGAACTTCTTCACCCGGATAGGCTGCATGCCGTACAGCTGATCAACAACCGCAAGGCGGTGGAAACCAAAACAGCAGTTGGTGAATCCATTGACGTTCTCGAAACGAAATGCATCAGGACCTCTGTGTGCTATCTTCATGGCACTCAGACATTGGACAGACAGGCATTCATCACTTCCAAACAGGGCCCAGATACCGCACATTGTGAAGCTGCTGAGTTACCTGAAAATGGAGAATGTGTTCAGTAAAAACACAGAATCACAGAATCATCTATGTTGAAAAAAACCTTCAAGATCATCCAGTCCAACCATCAACACGACCTATATGCAAGAGATGACACCTAGAAACCATAGATGCAAAACACAGGTAAAAAAGGTAGATAATCAATTGGTGGACTATAAAAAGAACAGATGAAGAGAGTAGCAGACTTTACTAACATAAACACAGTTTGCTCATTTGATAAGCAACCATTGTCCAGCTCAAGAAATTCAGTTCAACCTTACCTTCAGGTTGTTTTTCATAGAACACAAACAAAACAATTTGTTACTGGGTATGATCTGCTGAAGTAGCATCACACCAACAGATCCTTACAACTCTTTCAGAAGAGAGCTGTTCTTCTTCCACTGCAGTTACCAAGGCATGAAGATAACTCCATGGGCAGAAACAAACCAGTCCAAGCACTTCTTACATTTAGGTACAGACAGGCTGTTTACTCAGTCACACTATCTGGGAAATTAATTTTTCCATACTCTCGGCCAACAGCAGGTGCGCAGACCCAGCATCTACACCAGCCGCAGAGGCTGAACCACAGCTGAGGGCCCCAAGCCCTTCTCTGTGGCTTGGCGAGCCTCCCTCTCCTGCCCCTGCCCATGGAACTCTCTGGGCCCAGCCTCTGCATGCTGGGGTCTCAGTCTTGGGGGAAGACAAGGGGAAGGAAGCCCTGCAAGGTCAGCCAGAGGGTGGGATGTGCAAACCCTGCCAGAAGTGCTGGTTTAAGTAACAGGGAGAGATGAAAGCTTCCACTGGGTGCCTTCACAGGACTCCCCATCACCTCCAACACAGCAGGTGATCCAGAGCAGGCTGGAGAAGGCAGCACCAGGGAAATAAATTAGACCTGTGCATTCCTTCCTCCCATACTTTGTACATGGGGCAGGATCTCCCACCCACCCGGCACAACAGCCCCTTTTCCACTAGGGCATCCTCAGCTTTTCCACACAGCTTAATAGCGAGGCACCCCCAACCACCAACCCCCGCCGAGCGATTGCACCCCGCAGACCACGGCGACCTACACCTATCCCCACCGCACACCGGGCCCTCGGGCACCCTCCCACAGCAGCACCGGGCGCGGGCCTCCGCCACCCCC
>VXAV01004403.1:205294-220884 GCA_013399715.1 Alectura lathami
TTTTTTACTATATGTCTCTATTGTACAAAACAATATGGAGAAATCCAGGACTAGTTACTATTGTTCAAATTGCTGAGCTGATGTGAGGAGATTTTATGTTTGCCCATGGCTTTTTTTTTTTTTCTTTTTTTTTAAAAAAAACAAGGTTCCCCTTGGTTTAATGGATATCTAAATTCATCTTAGAACTTCATAAGATAAAGTAGATACTTTTTCATATAAAAGTCTTTCTTCCATCACATCTTCACTGTAGATCAGAAAGGTTAGTATCGTAACAAAGTTACCGTGGCATATAATAATTTGATTTCAGCCAGTGTTGAATTAGTTCATTTCTGTTTAATTTTCAGCTTACTATACTGGAGATTGTGAAGCTACCTTATTCATTACAATTCTACAGATACACACAAGTCCTGTTTTAAAACTGCAGCAAAGCTGATTTGACTGCTTGGCTAAAGTACTTAATTTCACTTTTCTGAACATTTTTTCTCCTCCATTCTTAAAATTGCTTCTGCATTTGTTTCTTGTTGCACTTTGCAGAACGAAGTGTTAAACGATCCCCGTTTCACTCTTGTGAAGCTCAAGTATGTTGTTGTTCAGGTAGTCCAGCCTGAATGCAGGTGTTTTTCAAAGTGCATTAACTCTCCCCACTACTTTGTGAGTATCTCTGCCTCTTAACTGAAAACACTTTCTTGGTGTGGAACGAAATGTTTGCTGAAAAATTGGCAGAGGTCAAGTCTGTGCTTTACATACACAACATTAAACTTTCTGGTTCTCTCTTCTTTGAGTTCAATGAATAGCAAAGTTCAGGGGATGGGGTTAAGCTTGATATGCCTTTATTCCACACTTGAACAAAATTTCTTTGTCTTTTTAGCATTTTTCACCTTCATCATATTGATGAATTTGGACATAACCTAAATACCTCCAGTCATTGCTTTGGAAAGGGCACATACTGGTAGCAGACAGCTTTATTTACTGCTGCTGTCCTTCAGGGTGTTCCTGGGAAAGGATGTTAACATAAAGTACTGGATTTTTTTTTTTTTTTTCCAAAGATAGTTCTCGCACAGATTGGGGTTCTATCTGTGGTCCAGTAGTAAGGTCATGATTTCTTTTCTGATCATTACTCTGCAGCATAATGGCAATTACTGAAATTTGTGGAATTGAAATGTTATATACAACTTCTCTGCCTAAGATAGGTTAGGTTCATATGTTAAACCTTTCATGAGAAAGATTCTCTCTGGAGTACTGAAAGAGATGAGCTTTATTTTATGTTAATTGACTTAATAGAGAATTATAACTGTATTTGCTTGGGAAAAGGAGGAAGCCTCCAGTTTGCTCTGCTCAGAGGGATGCTTGTCTGGAGGAGAATGGATGATGCCCTCTGTTAGTTAGATGCGTCCTTCTGTGAGCTGAATGTTTATCCCTTGTGCAACACAAGCCGGGAATATTGTGAAATCGTATGCTGCTGGTAGCCCCGGTGGCATTGCTCAAACTTGCAATTAAAAGTTCTGGAATATAGAAGGAAACTATACAATGAAGTCAATATCCCAACTTTAATCACTTTGCCTTTCCCCAGCTGCAGTTCTGATACTTGTCTGCTACCCAGCTGTGGCTTGTGGGTTTGGCAGAGCAGGGCAGGACCCCGGAGGGAATGGAGAAGTAAAGGAGCAAGCAAGCAGCACACATCTGCACGTTCCATCTCTTTAGGGAGCGAGGCTAAGAACATGCTGCCGAGTGGTCGTGGAGGAGTAAGAGCAGCCATCTCCTCAGACATTCGTTCCTGTTTTGTTTTAAAGTGTTCTTGCTCCCAGGCCTCTGAAAGTATTTCTTTTGCCTTTCTGGCAGCGCTGCAAAAAAACGTATTTTTTTCCTTTCAGTATCCAGATAGGCTGGAAAAGTATTGTTTTTTCATTCTCACAGAGGACTGTTGCTGTCTGTGTTGTAACAATGAGCTGATACCTCCCAAAATAATTGGTGTGCATCACACTCTTCAAAAGCTTAAGTAGACAAGGTTGGAATTGGAGCAGTTAGTACAATTGTCACATACAATGTTATACAGCTGCTGGTAGTTTGTTATTTCAGTCTCAGGTCTTCATGCTTTGACAAAGTACTGACTGAGTTTGAGTTTTTCTGTAGCCCCAGGAGGCTGCTTTACAGACGGAGTCACCATCCTGAAGTACAGAGTCTCTTAGGCTATTTACTCTATTGTGCTCTCAGATTTCTTAATTTTATAAAACCTGAAAGCTTCCATCGGCATGGTTGTGATTAAAGTGATGCATCTAAAATTTTTGAACTGGTTTCCTTGAAGTTAGGAAGCAGCAGGGTTTTCTTAAACAGTTGCTTGCACTTGGATGTGGGAGTGTCACGTAGTGTAACAGTAACATTTAACCCTGCATTAAGCCCCTTTAGTTCAGAAGGAAGGCCGATGTCAAGCAGCTACCTTCTGATCAAAGCTCCTGACTGGAGATGGTATTAAACTTGGCTTGCCAAAAAAGACCAGCTTTAGTCTTTCACTCCCAGTTCATTGTCTGCAGTCTTTATTGATCTTAATTAAGGGGTTAGGCACCAGTGATGTTAGCACCACAGCTCATTTTTGAAGTCTTTCCCCAGTGTCTTCTGCCTTTAAGGACACTTTGTTTTGCTTTGGTGGGGGTACCGACTAAAACAGTTTTTCTCTGCCCATTGTTGCTTGTTCTGTTACATTTCCAGGAGTGTACGTGTACATTTTGGTGGGCGGCTGGTATACCTGTTATGCACAGTTTGCTCCCCAGGAAGGGGTTTTTGTCTTTGCACATCAGAGAAATACGTGGGTTATTTCTCTGCTGTCCCTGCTACTGATGCTACTAGTGCACATACAGGTGAAACTAGATCCTTCACTGTGGGACAACTTGGGAAGGCTGTTTTGTCCTTTCTCTGACAGGAAAAACTTCTGTGGGACTCCAAAGGTGTAATTTGCTTTGTTTTGCCATACTGTATTTAAAATACTCCAGAAATGTTGTTAATGCTCTAAAAAAAATTGAATATTGCTGCTGGACAGTATATTCCACGTAAAACCTGTGAATGTTTCATTTTGCAGTTACAGGATGTCGTGTCCCTGACGACAGGTATATGCTGGTGACTTGTCTGGAGTGATCACCGTAAGATTTGTTTCTTAAGTACCTTCTTTGAAGTGCCTTTGACCAATTTTTAGCATCCAAATTAAGTTGAGAATTGAATAAATAAAATAAGTTATCTCATACGCAGTGCATGTCTGTCTTCATTTACCCGTCCTGTATGCTGGTGGCGTAGCAGCACAATTCAGTGCAAGAAGTTGTCGTGTGTTAGTTTGGGTGGGTGCAGGGAAGTTGGAAAGCGTCTTGCACTTTCTAAGTTTTCTGTTATTACATATGCTACTAACAAATAGCGAGCTACCTAGGAAAATCTTTTTTAAAGAAAATGTTAAATTAATCATAGGTGCTGATGCTAGATCCACATAGCCAGACTGTTACTGCATTGTCCTGATCTTCAGTGTCTCCGTGTTACAGCATCCTGAGTGAACTGGCTATAGCTGATACCTGAAAGGCAGAGGAACGCTGTTCAAAATTAACCACGTCTCACAGTAAATACGGTCGATAGGAGTTCTCTCAAGCTCCAGGGCCCTGCTGCGCTGTTAGGCGCTGCCGACGTAGCTTCCAGCGGTCAGGATGCAGCAAAGTGCAGGGCGCTAGTACTGGTGCCAAACAAAAGCTGCAGGTACTGCTCTAGAGAAAAACTGTTCTGTGAGGGTGGGTTTGCTTGGCTTTTTGTTGTTATTGGTCTTCAATACGTAACAGATGCTGCAGATTTGGTTACCAGGTAATGACACAAGTGAGACAGCTTTACATGGAGGTAAGCTCTCGTAACCTGATCACTTACAGGAAGTTTCACCGACTCGAGGGAGTGTCCTGGGCTGCTCTTCTGTGCACTGACGTGAGTTACAAAGAAATTTATGTCAATATCTTCCGTCCAGGGACCGAAGGTTTTCTGAGCTGCAGGGGGCATACGGCTGCGCATTGCTGATTCCAACACTCACTGCAGAATGGTCAGCAGCCTTCCCTCCTCTTTGATGGTTTTTCACCCTGACAAGGCCCTCCTTGGGTTCTGGAAATGTTGCAGTGAGTGACTTATTTTGACAACTGTGTAAGGAATAAGAAAATCGGAGCCCTGAATTGAAGATTTTCATTGTTTCACAAACCAAGTCATTTAATATAGGTTTGAGAAGGCAACTGGATCAGGGGATCTTCCAGGCATTAGCAGGGTATTTGGCATTTATAAAGGAAAAGTGATCATTTAATTCAGAAATGTAGCCTGAGCTCTGCATTTTTCCAGTTTTCTAATATATATACGTGTATATACCTGCAAGACTGCCACAAATGCCAAAAAAACCCTCCAAACTGTAGAGATGCCTTCAACACTGGTTAGTCAGCACAATGTGGCAGGGAGATTACTTCTAAATACTCTGGGGTCCAGGTTCAATTTGGTTTTGCACTGTGACCTACACATTTCCATTTTCTCTTCTTTCCAGCTGCCCCCAGGCCCCTGTTCCATTGTATGTAACACTTCTGTCTGGCAGTGAAACTGCAAGCCACAAGGTACCTTCCCTTCCTTCATTGCCCCAAAATGCCCTTCACTGCTTTGTTTAGTTCAGGCTGAAGCCTTGGGTGCTGGAGCCTGCAGTGGTACTGAGCCAAACTTCGTGTTCCAGTGCCTGTTCTACCTGGGCCTTCTTTGGTGTGTCAGACAGCTCTTGGGGTGGGAGAGCCTCCATTCTTTTTCACATTCAGCATGTCACCTTCTTTGGAGGTGTGATTTGTCTTTTAAGCAGATTCCCANTTTTCTTTTCCTTTCCCTGTGGGTAGTGTCAGCTCCTGCTCTGCAAAGTGCTCTCTGTGGGGTTGGTACTAGCAGCTGGGTTGGTGACATTTTCACACTTCAGGTGCCTGCGGTTCCCGTCAGGTCCATGTGCAAAATGTTATGCTGCCGTCAGTGAATTTAGCGATCTACCAAACGTTTCAAAATCACCGTGTCTAAATGAGTCACTGCCAAAGCAGCAGTCAACCTCAGAGTTACAGATTAAGTAGATCTGAACGGAGCAAGATGTGATTTTCTCATAGCTCTGAAGGGAGAGGAACGTTGTCAGTAACTTCACTCACCTGAAGAATGAGATCAGCACGTTTTGCCCTGTTTCCCCCTCAATTTTCAGTGTTCCCCAGCAGCTCTGGGTCCTGCATGGTCTCACATAGTCAAGGTCTCGGCTCTTCCTCCTCTCAGAACTGACCAGGAGGACTTTGAATTTAATGTGCGTTAGTACCCTGCACCTTCAAGAGTCGAGACCATGATTTATTCCTTCCTGACACACTTGAATTCTTAACTAGGAGTCATCTGAACATCATGCTATTAAATGTTACCTCCTCCTCCCTGCCCCTGGAGATGGAGAGCACAACACTGAAGATAAAAACTAACTAGGAGCCAAATCCACTGAGTACTCAGTGGAAATCAAAGCAAATCGGCGTCTGTGCAATTCTTTTATTTATTTATTTATTTTTAAATGAATAAATTTTGTCTCCGAACTCCCAGTTTTGGAGAAAAATGATGAATTTGAGAGTACAAAAATGTTGTTAGATGTCTGTTCTCTGGCTGCTCTGTCTCACGTGGGGGAGGTCGCTGCACAGAGACCATATCCTTCCTAGATCTGTAGCCTAGCACCCCGCAGGGAAAATCACACCTGAGTGTCTGGCATTCTCCCAGCACAGAGCAGTACTGCACCAGCGCCAGCAGCTCCAGCAGGTTTCACATGTTCCGCTGTAGGCTCTGTTGAAACCACAGCTGAAAGAGGACTCGTGTCTCAAGGACAGGTAGGGTAATCGCATCGTGGCGGTGACTCCCCTCGGCCCCCTGACCTGTGACGGGTACTTGGTAAGCGTCTGACACCTGGCTTCTAGAAACTTCTTGCACAATTTAGAGACTCTGCTAATAGCTCGCTGACTTACTCTGTGGTGTTGAGTCATGCAGAGGATTGACTGCACGCGGAATGCTTTCGACATGAAGCTTTGGCCATGGGGTCTGTTCTAAACCTCGTGGCACAGCGAGAGTGTGCCCCAGCGCTTCTGTCTGAGCTGGTTCTCTGTTCAGCATGTAATCAAGTGACATTGCCACTGCCAACCTGGAGTTGCGTAAGCTTTGTTAAATCACTACCTTGCAGCAATGCAATACATTGCTGCTTCTCTCTTACGAGTGCAGAGTATAACCAACCTCATCCGCAACGCATACCTGAAGGCAGATCATAAACATTTTGAAAGGCAGACCTCTCCTGTCCAGCAGCAGGCAGGGGTTCAAAGTGAACAATGAAGTCTTTGTTCCTGTTTGGCAACATCATCTCATTTTCAGCAGAAAATAGGCACTGTCTATTTACCCAGACTACAACATTTGCATGTTAAACTAGTTACAAGCATCCTGCTTTTAAAGCAGTTCCCTAACAGCTAGCTTGGAGTTTATCAGACCTTTATCTTTGGCAGCTTCTAAAGCTGCATTTCATGCATCGTGTTCAGACTAATTCAAGTAAATATTGTTCTGAATGCACTGGGTATAGTTCATTTTATCTAGGATTCTCAATCTCTAAATGCAGAAGTTGCCTTATGAAGCTTAGACCTGAATGTTCACAGATTCAAGACAATCCTAATGGGAGAAAGTCTCATGCATCAACCGTGTCTTCTTGCTTTAAAACTATCCTTGCACAAACAGCATTCCGTCTTATTAGCTTCTCCAAGAGGAGCTTAAGGAACAAAAACGCTCATCCAACAGAACTGGCTGTCCCATGCTAATGTGGCAGTGGGGAGGTTCTAACGTGACTGAAGAGAGGGCACAAACTTTTGATGTTACACTTCTGTACAGGGCGTGCTGCCTGGGTCTCCATTCCCACATCTGTTTCAGCTGCAGCATCTTGTCAAGGGAACGCCTCAGTGCAGAGCTGCAGTGCCTTGTATTTCCTGCTGTCTGGCACCTCATTCTCTATTGAAAAACTGCCCAAGCCTTTCTGTCTGAGCACTCTGACTGCCCTGAAGAGCTTTGAGCCGTTTGAGAAGGTCAGGTTTTTGAGGATGAGGCTCGTGTTCACAGGGTTTGCCTGTATGCTGGAGTGTAGAGGCTTGAATCCCAAGCTTGTATTGCGCTAGATGATTTCTGGCTTCTTGAATCACCTACAGTCCTAAACTCTTTTGTCAGCATTGCAGGGCGATGTCTTGGCACCTGCAGGTTTTCCCTGTGCTCCCCCAGGCCCCGCTGCCCAGCTGGCTGCAGCCAGCTCCCTTCCTGCCCGCTGGCAGGGCTGGGCCATGCCCATCTCGTCATTTGTGGTTTTCACTTTTCACCCTCCTGCTTTTGACTTTCCCCCTTTCTTAGAGAAACAGGATGTCCTGGCAGCAGTTCTGCACGTCATTCTGACTAATGCTATGTAAAACCTGACTTTTATTACCCTTCCTCCAGAAGGGTAGTGAGATGGCTATGTTTTATCTGAATGTACATTATTTCCGTCCATTGGGGATGGGTCTGTTCCCTTCCCTTCTGTGTCACTGTGATGTTTATACAGCATCGCATGAGTAACCACCTATAGGCTGTTTGCCTTCCTCCTTTCAACGTTGTATCCCTGCTGATGTACAGAGGTTATTAAGGGTATTAATCCCTCTCTCTTCCTGTTCAATAATTGTGCCTATCGACTGCTGAATTCTGAGATCACATTTCACTGGTATGCAGAGCTGGAAGGTTAACTCTGGTATTCACGCAGGTCCCTAGATTACAAAGGTTCCTAACTTCTGATAAAGAGCAGTCAGCTGCTACTAAAGACCCAATAAAAATTATTATGTGCAAGGCAGGAATATGGTCCAAACCATTTTTCATAAGTGGAAGTAACTGTCTTCACACAAGCCTGCTGTCTGCAGCCGCTGTGCCAAACCTAGGTCCAGAGCTTAGGAATAATTTTTTGTAATTCTTAAAGAACAGGAAGCAAGTGCCACTATTTCCCTTGATGTTCAGTTCAGCACTGTGCTGATATTTAGCATTTCACTGCTGCTTCACAGATGCATCTGTTCCTAGTTAGAGGGAGGAAGCAAACTGGTTAAAGGAAGCACAGTTAAAAACTTTGCTCCAAAACCCATGGAGGAAAGTGTCCAGACAAGTGCTTGGCACCCTACGACAGCCAGTGAGGCACCTGGAAACAGGTGGAGATGGGGACAACAACAGTGTGCTGCTAAGCTAAGGTGCCAGGGAGAGCTCAACACGCATCTATGTGTAGGAACGATGCCGAAGCCACGGTTTGGCTCCTTTTGTGCCCCACAGATGACTTCCAGATCGGAGGTCAGTGCTGCCCCCTCCCACTACTGGTAACAGACACTGCCCTGGGGTCTTGCAGGGGTCCCGCTGCCTCTCTGCACCCCAGCTTGTGAGCTCCGGAGGGAACTCAGCTCAGCGGGGTGGGTAAGCCGGCACAGCGTCCGCGTCTGTGTGGTCGCAGAGCGGGGTCCCGCAAGGAGCAGTGCGTATCAGCAGTTAGCCACTTCTCTCCCTTGGTGTGCCTAGGGGACGTGCAGTGCTTCAACGCCCCTTCTATAGCTGTATTCCTGCTTCAGCGTACATTGCCGGGGAGATTTGTCCCTGCAGCACTCAGGGTCTGGCTTTGCCTCCTGCTTCAACAATATTCATTTTAAACATCAGTCATGAGACAACTTGCAAATTTGATCGTTTATAATTTCGACTGAGGAGTATGAAGTAGCTACAGTGGTCTGCAGATGATGCAATTTTGTGAGGTGAATTACGAGGCAACCTAAAGGTCTTCAGCCAGTTGCAGCCGCTGAGGCAGTTCTGAGGGTCATTCCTGAGACACGATTTGTCGAAACCTGTGGACGTGTTGCTGATTGCTTCACGAAGGCATTTTGTTGTTTTCCTCCTGGTGGCACTGTGGGCTAACGCTGGGGTTTTGGGGGCCCCGCACTGCATCTGCATCTCTCCGGATGCTGGGATTTGTTTTCACTGATGTGACAAATTCTGTAATAAATGCAATTCATTTTGGAACCAGTACAGCAGCTCACTCCCTGTTACCCTGGGTTACTGATGTGAACTTTAACTTAAGGGAACTTTCACTGAATAATTTAAAACTTCTTCTTGTGTGCAAATGGTTTTCATTTTGCCTGCGAGCCAGACCCCAGGGACAATAAGTTAATGGAAGAGCAGCTTCACTTTCACTTGCTGAGATTTGGATGAGAGATTATTTGCTGTTTGCAGTAGTTTTGAAGCTCTTCCAAAACTCTTCCTGCGGGCTTACTCATGTGTGTAACCTGGTGGTTGCCAGATTTATTCTCATCAAATATTTTTCTACTGTTATTTCTAAAGTAACTAATGGTTTCCTTTGTGTCACGGAGTCCAGTGTGCCAGATGCCGGAGCAATCGCTTTGGCCATGCCAATGAAATGCAGTGTCCCTTCTCCCGCTCCCTGTCCTCGCACAGGAAGGTTGCGGTTGGGGAAAGCAGAGGTCGTGAGACAACGAGAGTCAAAGCGCTCCTCCTTTCTTCCTAGATATTGCTCTAAAAGAAGCATTGCATATCACTAGAAAGGCAACACAGGAAGTCTTTAAGGGTCACATCTTAGAGCCTTATCCACTGGGCTGAATTTCTACATAATCCTTGTTAGAAAAAAAAAAAAAAAAAAAAAGCCCCAAGTTTAAATAGAATTTGGCTCAAAAGTTTGGTTTTGTGTATCCATGAAGATTAGACCTGATTCTGTCCCTCCTAAAAGAAGTGATAAAACTCCTGGAAGTAAAGACACTTATAGTTAAGCCTATCTCAAGTAATAATCCAGCATGATATTAATATAAATTCTATTTCTCTAGGGTTTTTGCTGTTTAATCATATATTCACCTTGTGTTCATTTGGTGGCATCTTTTCTTCCTCAGTTTGAACCTCATGAAACAATGTTAGGATTTGTAAAAGGTGACAGAGCTACACACATGATCATGGAACGCAATGAAATGATTCTCTCACTCCAGAATACAGACTGGGCCTTTGGCAAATCACTTATGGTGCTGTTCTGAGCGATTTAACTTGCTGAGTTTATGGTTTGACATTTAAGCATTTTTTCCTACTAGAATTACTTCCTAGCACTCATTACTGCTCTGTGTACACACAGATTTTTAAGTGTAGTTTTTGCTGAGAATTCAGTGCATAGCTGTAGGCTAGTGGCCTTTCCAGGAGGTTAAAGCAGAGCGTGCGCTGTATCTTTCTCTTGTAGATGCCATTTCTATTCTTTTGCGATTCTCTGTAAGAATCCAAAGACAAAATTTCTGTTTAGCTTTCTTGGTGAGATTGCTTGGCTGCTTTATCTATGTTGTTTTAGAGAAGCCAATAAAAGACAGCCTTCTTTTAGGACTGCCATCTCATCTCACTTTTCTGTGCTTTGTATCAAAAAGGAAATCAAAGCTGCATGCTGCTGCTCTTGCAGTGCTCACTCCTCCTGATGCTTTTTTCTCCTTTGATTTGCACATTAAAATATCTGAACATAAACTGAACCACATAATCTGTTTTTTTTCAGTGTCTTTTTGTTTTTTTTCAAGATTTTTCGGTGTTCTGGGTGGTTCCGTGTTAGTGATAGAAATGCTTAGCACAGGTGTCAAGTGATGGACCCAGTTTTCCAGTGCTTTGCTAGTAGCTCTGCTTATAATCTGCCATCCACACATCTCATGTGAAGGAAAATCTAAATCTGATTATTTTACCTTGTTTAAATTTTGGCCTGCTCTTC
The DNA here is from genome assembly GCA_013399715.1 of Alectura lathami. Lineage (NCBI taxonomy): Eukaryota > Metazoa > Chordata > Aves > Galliformes > Megapodiidae > Alectura > Alectura lathami. The sequence goes on from VXAV01004403.1 coordinate 216,090, forward strand.
TGCAAACGGCCGCACATGATATCCAAGGAACCATCCCGTGGCAGCAAGCAGCAGCAGGAACAACTGAGCACATGCAGTCCATAGCCCTTACTGCTCTTTTTGGAAGACGTTTCTGAGGAGACAGTGAGGTCCTCGTGACTTTTGGTTTACCTTGTGCTTCTGTGAAAAAAGCCACGTTCACGTGTTTGTTTTATATCCAAGCACTTCCCCATGCTAAACCTCGTTACAGCTCACAGTGCAGACAGCTGAGCACACGGGTGGAAGGGAATGTTACGATTTTTTTCCCCCTCAAGGAGCTCTGACAGCCACTCCCAAATGAGGAAGATTAGTTTTCTGAGCATATTTGAAACTGCAGTCCAGGCAGCAGTGCACATCTTCAGCCAAAGTAGAGCAACTCAGAAGGAACCTGAAGATGTGGAAGAATCCGCGAGGTGCCGCAGGACGGTCAGGGAGCTGCAGTGCTCGTCACCGGTGGAGCAGGCCCTGGGGCAGGGCACTGAGCAAAGATCAATTCAGGTTGACAGTGGAACGGCAGAGTTTCTCCAAGTGAGAAGCTGCTGCTGCTGTTCTACTGTCAGCAGGCAGGGTACTATTTTCTTGTTAATGGATTTTCTTTTTTCCAAATTGTTAGAAGCACAGATGTCTGAAATAGAATTCACCTTATACTGATCAGTTCTACAGGGAAAAAAGCCTCTCTATTTCTCTCAGTCATTTTCAGCTGTTGTGGTTACAGCATTTGGCCTGGTCTTTAACAAGGTGTAAGGATTTTGTGGTAAAACTACTCTTGCCTTTAAAATTCACCTGTGGTATAAATAAAGGCTTGGTTTCCTTCCAGTGGAAAAGTGATGATGTCCTAGGGCTTCCTGCAACTTGAGAGTACAGCAGCAGGCACTGGCCACAGGTGCCCTCTCCTGGTTTCTGGGTCCCCACCAGCCCTGGGAATGCTCAGCTGGGTGAGGCACAGCAGGCAACGCTGCCAGTCAGCGCTGAGGTGGATGTAGAGGAGGGTTGTCCTTTCTGCACGCACTTGTATGCTTTTTCACATCTTACCAAAATATCAGAGCCTACATTCAGAGCCTGCAGATGCACAGAAAGACTTTTTTCAGCATGATTTAGAGTAATGCTGAGTGTTGCTCAGGCCTGGCACTGAGGAGGAGCCACTGCCATCAAAAACTGGTCTGTGGGAAGCAAAACTACGAAGGAAGACTCCTGACAACAGAGAGATTTCTCTGCCTTTTCTATAAACACTTATAATAGGAAAATTTATTTAAACTTCTGAGGCGTATTTCAAAGAATAAGCATTGGCAAGTCAAAGAATATTGTCTTAAGACACACATGTCAAAGCAGTCCTAAATGAAGATGCATGGAGCTACTCTGATGAAAAATGCTTTTCCCTACCTATGAGAAGCAATGACAAGTTCACCTGCACTGTAGCAAAAGTTCTGCATCGTTGGGGGTGAGCTTCAGCTCAAAAATTATTATTATTATTTTTTTTTTCAGTTAGCAGTGACAGCTCTCTATATTAAAAAAAAATAAAATAAAACGAAAGGCCCCCTTCTGAAAGAGGACAAAAGCACCCACCCTGAAAGCCTTTGTCCAGATAATGACGAGACAGCCCCCTGCTCATCCCTGGATGACCTTGGGCCACACGACGGCACGTCTCGTTACCACAATTTAAGCATCCAGTCTTGCAGTTCCAGTGGGCTGTGGGTTTCCAGGAGCAGCTAAACCTGAAGTATTTCTGGCAGATGTGAAATGAAATGGGTCATGGCACCTGTTACACTCAGATTGCCACACAGAGGGCTATAAAATCTACAGTAGAATTTAACTGCATGTTTTTCTTCATTTTTCCTGGATGAAAAATTCTTTTCTCTACATCCTCATCGGGATATGTATCTCCCTGTATCTATTGACCTATCTGTCTTTCTGGTTTTCTAAGTCTGTGTCCAACTTAACTTGCCTGCATCAGGGCAAAGAATTATTCCTGCTGAGGTGTGGGATGTGACACTTACGGTTACTGACTCCAGGCTGCTCTGGGGTGAGGGCCCTTTTGGGATGAGGGGGATGTTGGTGATTTTTTTTTTTCCTTCCGATTGTTTTTTTTTTTTTTTCCTGTGACGGTCATATTTTGCGCTAAAAAAGTTTGCACTGCTTGTTTTAGTACTTCTCCAGTTGCATTTGCCACCAAACTGAAAAGAATGCTGAAAACTGGATTTGACACCGAGCCTAGAAAAAAAGTCTCTCCATACATCTTCCAAGTTTGACAGTATGTTAGCATTACACGTTAGTATTAAGTTTTGAATCCACCTTTTCAGCCAATTTGAAATCCTTACTGTGGTCTATCCCTCCTGTTCCTTTCTTTCCCTTCTTTTCTTTCCCCAGTGTTTATTCCCCTCTTGCTGAATTTATTTGGACAGCTGTTCGCTAATAAAGGTCCCCAGCACACAGATACTCTTGATGTGATGGCACAGGCTTTATTACTGAGCAGGAGCTTGATCTTTCCGTGATCTTTTTGCACCACTAGCAGGCAGTTTATTTGCTTGAAGTCTTTTATTTGACCTGCTGGGTATTCCCAGCTCTATACATAGCTGGGTATCACAAGGGACAATCTATACCATTTGTAGTGTATTTTGAGGCTAATTATTTTTCTGATGTGCAAAACAACAACAACAACAACAACAACAAAACAACAGATTCATTTCAATTTTGACTTTTTTTTTCTATTAAAGGAAAATAATTTTTGATTTCAGCAGTTTGGCTTTTGTTCTACACCACTGAATCCCTTCATTTTCAGGCTACTAGAGAGCACACAGCACAATTTATTGTCCCTGTGTTCTAGTGTTCCTTGTCAAACCAAAATTAGTTTGCCTCATCGTTGTTTTTCTTTTTGGAGTTATCATCATATCAGTTACGGGCGTAAAACTAGATGGATTCTTTGGGGCTGCTGTCAGTGTTTTATTTTCTAATTTGAAACTCACTATCAAAGTCAGATTTTTGGAAAGGAATCTTGAAAACTTTTAAACTGCACTTCAAGCACTTCCTTTCATAGAATAACGTTAGTCCTGTATCTGCTGTAAACAAGTTCATTTTGCATGGGATATGCTATCTTTTGGCTACCTGGGAGGAAAAGATTGTGCAAGCAAGTTTAAACATATCAAGAACTGTCCAGACTGCCTATGTAGATACCAGCTGTATATGTCTGCAGAGGAGTAAGAATGTCAGAATCTTCATCAGACGCTGCTTTGCATTTTAACCACGTGCTCATACTTCTCAGTTTTAATGATAGTTCACCTAGGATTATAGATAAAAGTAGAAAGGAAATAAGTAAACATTTTTATGCATCTTTCAGTGCTTTTCCCTTTTTTAACCTAATAGCATATATTACAAGTGAAATAGTTTTTTTTTAAAAAAAAAAAAAAACACAAGCCCTGAGAAACTGAAATGTGCTGACTTGCCATAAAGGACGTGAAGAATCCTGTTTTTTATGTAACTCCAGATGGAAGTCCTACACTTACAAGTGAAAAGATTACGCTGCTGTTGATACAATGTGCTTTAGTGGGAAACCCCTCCTCTCTAATTACTTTTAGCTGTGGCATTTCCATTCAAAAGAGGAAGTCTAATTAGCAAAAACCTTAATTTATGACACTAAATGCTGTAATGAGAGTGCTAATTTCAGGAGCCACTTACTCTTGTTTAAAACCAGAGCACATTTTATTCTTCCAAGAGAGTAAGAGACCTCTGTCATTAAATGCTGTACCAACACTTTTGATACTTTAATCCTAAAAAAAGAATCTGAGCCTTGCCACATGTATTATTACCAAATTAATATAAATTTGAAGGGAAAAGGCATGTTCCCATGGATGTGTATCTGTAATAAAGTTACTGCTATAGTGTTGTACATAATACATGCTATGCAGGAATCTAGTTAACGTGAGTATCGCAGTGGGGAAAGTAATGGAGCGTGGCAGTGATACATTCTTGTTCACACATTATTTTGGAATCTTCTCAGTCATTTCTTCCTCAATACACATGAACTTGCAGCTTTAAAAACTCCAAATGGCAGTCATTTCTGGAAGAAAAAAGGAATTTATTCATTTTATTGAAATGTTCCTAGATAAATATGCTGTAGTTCAACAGAATTTTCCTTTACTGAAAGATGAAATATAGAATTTAATACAATGTGTTGGGGAGGAGCTTATGTGGCTTTTATAAAGGAAGTTATACACTACTGATGAGCTCTTTGAGGGCCACCCCTCACTTGCTGAGCATGTGGACCTAAGGCAGTTAATGAAGTCTGCCTGGATTTCCAAAACACAAGGTTCCTCACCAAAAGAAAATTATATTGGATTAAGAAGTACAGTCTTCTGATTTATAAATAAGTGGTGAAAAGGAAATAAATGAGCAGTGGAAAGAAGTCGCTGGAGGATGTATGCTACTGTCAGTCCTTCTCAAAATGGACACAATTGATCTAGAGAAGGGAGTAAAACACGAGGTGACAAAGTTTGTGACAATACTGTGTTACTCTAAAGTAGTAAAGACAAAGGTTGACTGCAAGAAATTGCGGAAGGACACCGTGATATTGACAGAATGGGTTATGAGTGGCCAGGGAAAACTGAGTTTTGATGAATGTGAAATAATACACATGAGAAAAATGATCCTAAATTCACATATAATATGATGGCTTTTCAGCTTATCCTATAAATGAGGTCTTGGAATTACGATCTACGAAAATATCACCTCCATTCTCAGTAATGGTTAAAAAAAGAAAGATGAAGAATAAAGAGCAAACCACTGT
>VXAV01004403.1:220892-250949 GCA_013399715.1 Alectura lathami
AGAATAAAGAGCAAACCACTGTGTCACTGTATAAATCCATGACCGCAAAGTGCACTTCTGCTCCCGCCATCTCAGAAAAGACGGATCAGAGGTATCAGATGTGCTATGGTATGTATGTACAGCGTGGGAGCCATTTAAACAAGCTGTGTTTTTTAACCTGGAAAAGAGGTGCTTGAAGGAGAGCCTGATGGGGAGACAACTTACTTATTCATCAGTGCAGGTTCTTAGACATTCTTCTTGCGTTTCAAATCTGTTGGCATTACCGTTACAACCTCCGTACCAGAACTGGCCACAAGAATTGCCGTTCTTGTCATAATACCATTTCACCACGTAGTCTCGACAGTCACCTGGTGTCATAGGTTCCAAGCATCTGGGATCTGAAAATGTATCAGTAAAAGTTAGCTTGGATTCTGTGGAGAAGTTACATTATCCTAAAAGAGCATTCTTTAGTTAGAGCGCCCTTTTTTTTTTTCTTATAGGGTCTGGAACATATACGCATCCCAAATTTGCAGCCAAGTTCCATTAAAGATAATGAGGTATATGAAGAGATCTAAACAACTACATGACCAGTCTGAAATGAGACTACCTACAGCCTGATGCAAGGTTCAGATGGCTATTATTTAAATACTAAAGCAGAATGAATACACAAGAGCTATTGTCTAGGTTTGAAACTGGTTCTTGGTGTGTGTGGTGTCTGCAGCCAAAACACCCAGAAAAACAAAAGATGATAAAATCTAGTAACTATATGGAGGAGGGAGTGGGGTTTGTTGGTTGGTTGTTTTTGGTACAGAGTCACTACCCAATATTCTGATGTCAGCACTACCTACCTTTTTGAGTTTTTGCTGCCTCCTGTGGTTGCAGCACTGTTAGGTGGTGATCTTCAGCAGCAGTTACATTGAGCAAGGGGTTGACAACTGGACTCTGAAGTCTGGTTTCAGCTATGTCATAAAGCGGAGGGAATCTCGATTCTCTATGAACAGAGGTGGTCACAGTGTGATCTTGAGCAGATGGCAGCAGCTCAGCTTGTTTGGTCTGTGGTGGACTGGGCTGCAAAAGGAGACAAAATCTGGTAACTGAACATTCTGTCTGACCTCGGATGTGAAGAGGAAACAAAAAAGAGAGAATGATGTAGGAAAGTGATGGTATTTTTCACACATTTAGCAATAATGGCAGGTGGGTTCAGACCGTGTTCCAGTGATTACTCAGTGAGGGACCATGATTTTACAAACGCATTCTCTGACACTGACAGCTAAATTAGAAAGTCAAGTCATGCCTTCCATTTAGTCACTAAGCTGACTACATGGAATGACTAAATTAGTTCCACTGAAGTAAAATTTCAGGCACAACTTAGTCTGTGATATAAATAAAACAAAAAAAGCAAGGAACTCTGTGGTAAGTCAGTGCTTTTTAACATCTATTACACTTACTGAGAATGAGCTGAAATCAAGCCTGTCAAGGAATGGAAAATGGCAGGCAAGAGGAACAGGATACTTGTTATGTTATTGATACAAAACCACATGTTCATTTTGCTCCTCCAGAGACCTTTTTAGGTGAGGAATCCCTTGAGTGCAGCAAAAATGTGCAAAACTTGTGGGAACCTTGTCCTAATACTAAGACTGTCTCATAGATGCATCCTGCAAGCCAAATGACAAATCACACCTTTTCCTCTTTCTAGCTAACTTCTACGTGCTAATAATTAGAACTTCAGAGGTTTCTTTGATCCAAACATTAAGAAGACAACAGAGCTCTTTAAATGAAGATTATTATATAAAAATTTGCCCCTCTAGTGTTTTACCGTATTCAAGAAGCTCTGCAAGTTTCTTAGCACAGTATAGTACAAATGACTGCATTAATCCCATACACCTCATTATCTACTGAGAGCAGGAAGGAATTTGTTACTGTATTCAACCTCTTTCCATTTACAGGACAGTACTGCCATGGTCAGCCAGTTTAAGAAAACTCCTTTTAGCCACTAGCACTCTGATGTACAGATGTACACTAGTAATTTCAGTCTAACTGAAATGTAAATAGAAACAATTAAAACACCCTAAAGAGGTAGCAGGGAAATACTGCAAAGATGACAAATGTCCTACTCTGATGCTAACACAGTGACTTAATACTACCAAAGCTCTATTAAGAGAACTAAAGTGATATACGCCTGCAGAAAATATTTATCTGCAGAAAATATTTATCTACTGCATTAAACCTCCACCCGTCCTGTCTGTCTGTACAGCAGCACCATGCTGGAGGACAGGACCCCAGTGCAGGACAGGAGGAATTTAAAGCTGGAGAACAAAGAGTAACATGAGCAGGGAGTCCTAGAACTGCAGCCCAACATGAAAAGCAAAACAATGCTGAAGGCATAATAATACCTGTAGGGCACGACCATGACAGTGTTGCAGCAACAACCAACCTGCACCTAAATACATGCCTTACACACTATCTGCCTGCACAGAGATACATCTGAAAGGCTTCCAACTCACTTTTAAAATGAATCAGAACTACAAACATGTGAGGACTGTCGGCATTTGTTGCAACAAGAAACAGTATTACCTACCCTCTTTCTTCTGTAAACTGTTCTGAACAAGTTCACTCTGAAAGATTTCTTCTGATCTTTTCATGAGATATTATGCATATACTAAAAGATTGGTGAATGGTGTAATAAATAAGAGCCACATCTTTTAAAAAGATTTGGTAACTTACTGGGTAACTGGTTCCTTCTTTTGGGAGCGTGTAAGTCTCTGAAGTCGTCCTTTCGGGTAACTGACTATCAGTAACTTCAGTAGGTATTTCAGCTTGTGGACTTGGAGATGGAGATAAAACATGTTCTTTTCTAGCGTAGACCTCTGATATATTATCACAGATTTTTGTGAAAAGTTTATTTTCAAGAGCTGAAAAGATTAATGAAATTTATTGAGGGTAATACAGAAAACTCACAATGATTCTCCACAAGCTTTTAGTGTAGCATTAACCATAACTGTAATGACAGTGACTTTTGAAAGACTGATTTCTGAAGTTAGGTCAAAACTCAAATGGGAAGTAATAAAGTAATTCACTCTCAGAACTAATTGGTTTTAAGGGCCTCTAGCTCTTTTAAGAAACAACGGATAAAAATACTAAAACCCATTTTAAGCAGAAGTCATAGTTCAGCGGTTTAGAGAGAAATACAGGGTAAAGGAAAGAATGCCTTTAAGTGTTAAAAGGGAAAAGATAAATAGAGGTACACATCCTACTTATTCTCACAAAAAAAAAATCAGTGACTGGGAATGTTTTTATGTTGAATATTGGAGCCAGAGCCCTAATTTTAATCCTAGCTGGGACCAGAACCTTAGTGTGGATTCTGTTCTCACCGTTAATGCCTTAATCGCATTAACTTAAGTCCATCCGTAGCGAAATGAGCTTATGTTCAGGATATATATGGCTTATAGGGTTTCTCTGCAGTTAGTCTAAATCAATGTATGTTTCTTCCACTGGTCATTATAGGTTTCCTCTTTTTTCTTTTTTCTCTGATTCCATCTGTGGCCAAAGGCTTTTTCAAGCCTCAGTTTGAAATGAATTATGTTGAACAAAGCAGACGGCATTCCCTTGTTGATATTCCTCCATCACCTCTTCCCTATAATCAGGATGAAAGCATAGCTTTCCCTATGACCTTCAGAAAAAAAACAGAGGGCTCGTAAGAGATGATGGAGGGATTGCATGACCGACAAATCAACAACAGCCAGATGAAAAGGAGAAAGAGGCAGAGATGTTGCACCAAAGTGGAAGGAAATCCACTTCTTTTTGGGAGGAATCCGCGGCCCTGCACAAAAGCACTGTGAGGGAAATCTGATGTCAGCTCTCAATAGAGAGGAGTGCCTCAAAGCAGGCCTCAGCTCTGAAAACTGCTGTTCATTGTGTTTTATTGTTTCTGCAAGAGGTAAAAGTTTGCCAGAGGTTCAATTTGACCAAAAAACAAGGGAAACTGAAAAACGAGCTGCATGCAAAGCACAGACATAAGCTGCCATTCCCTGAGCCTGTACCGGCTGCCCTGCCTTGCTGTGGGAAAGGCCAAACTCTGTTACCCACTTATTTCAAACCTTCTCTTACAAACAGTTTCTTTTACCTGAAAGTATCATGAAGTCATCTATCTGGTAAACATGTTCTTCATCAGGGTCTGTTGCAATGAGCTTCATTTCTTTCAGAAAATCATCATAGTGAAGATCAGTCGTCTGAACAACCCCGATGACAAATATCTCAATGTTTGTAGCATGGGCCTCCCTTACTACCATGTCCAGTTGCACTTCATCACGAGTGTCTGCTTGTCCATCTGTTATTACCACAGCTACTTTTCTTACTGCTGGGCGTGCTGCCTGAAACAGGTTAATGGCTTCTTTGATGGCAGAAGCTGTGTACGTGCCTTCTCCAAAGTAAGGCATGTTATCAACAGCAGATTTCAGGTGTTCTTTGGTTGCGTGTTGCTTCAGAGGAAACACCAACTCCACTTTATGGCTGAAGTTGATAATGCCAATGCGGGTTGTAGTGTGGCTGCTTGAAATCTTGTCAATGACTGTTTTCATAAAAGTTTTGATAATATTGAAGTTTTCTGGTCCAACACTTTCTGAACTGTCAATGACAAATACTAGTTCCAGCGGTGTTACTCTACATCTGATACCACAACCTAGAAGAATAATTATTCCAGACATTTTATGAGAAACTATCTTCCAATTACAAAAATGATCTCAAATAACAGATTTACGGTGAAACCTCAATTAGTTATTTCATATAATATTTAGTACCTGATTTTACAGCCACTGGTACTAAGAAGTAGAGGTGGACTAAACTACTTCCAGTATTGCTCTGGCAACACAGTGAGCATTTTTCACATAAACAGTATCCTTACACACAAACATGCAGAGGACAAATCCATTCAGGCAATATAAATTCAGTATGTTTTATTAGAACTATATATATATTATTTAATAGGGGAATGCTTACCACATATTTCACTGATAAGTCTGATAACTTCTTCTCTCTGGAAAAAGAGTATTACTTAATCTGCTGTATGTTCTAGTTTTAGCAATGCTTAAATTTATTAATTTATTTACCTACAAAAACTCAGGCAGTGCAATACTCCAAAATCCACCTTGTTTAACATGACATAAAATGTAAATTTATTTTTTCCACAATAAACTTCTAACTTCTAGATTAATTCACGTATATACTTACTGAAAGACCAGGTTCACCTTTTCTTCCCCAAGTTCCCTGAAAATGTGTAGAGAGAAACAATTAACAAAATCCAAGTTTGTCTAATTCTGTTGTGTAAAATTAAGTAACGTAAAATGCATTTTACCTTTGGTCCTGGAGGTCCTGGGTCTCCCATCTCTCCTTTGGCACCTTTGCTCCCTGGATCACCTTTCTCTCCATAGTTTCCCTAATTTAAAACAGTCATATTAAATGCAATCTGCAACACCAATCTTGTTGGTAGTAAGAGCTGGAGCTACGGTTCAACTAGTTAAATTAATTAATCATGAATTAACCCTCAATTAATGATGAATTAATCCTAAATTAATTTAAGATTAATATTCTGGTTTTTTTTTCCTATGACTGGTTTACCTTGTAGGTATTATGAAGAGAGCACCTGCAATCAGAGCATCTTAGAGAAAGCAAGACTGGCAATATAAACATCTTCAAGAAATTTCGATGAAAAACTACCTTAATTCGTGAGTGAGCAGTAAAGACATCTTTATGCTGATGATGAGATTATATAATTTTTACTCCAATTTTCTTGAATTCTAAACTAACCTTTATACTGGACCTATGTTAATGCAAACCTATGGAGAGACTTAACTGCTTCAGATCTACCAATGTATCAAAACTCACACCAGCTCTGTGCAGAACCCACATGAAATTCTGTGAGTTCCTGATGAAAAGTGGAAAAGAGATGCCTGGATTGTTACATACATGGGAAAATGCATAGTTATGTATTTAGAAGCAAATTCTGCACTTCTTTATTCAAGTGATTAGACCTCTTGATTTCCTAGAAGAGAAAGTGTTCAACTTTACCGCATTTCAAGATTTCAGCTAATGCAAGTATGAAATAGACTATGAAAAGATTAAAGATCTGAATTAGATATTTCTTCAAAAAGATGATTGTGCAGGACAGTTTTTTACTTCTTTCTGGAATTTATTGATCACCTTATATTTCATATAAGGTGATATATATTTCATATATATATATGAAATGTTAACAAGGAACAAGGAATTTAACAAGCAATTGCAATAGGGAATTGCAAGCCTAGGATTTACCTTTGGTCCAAGAATGCCAACTCCTGTTGAGCCCTTTGGCCCAGGAAAACCTGTATTTCCTTTTTCTCCCTAAACAGAATATGAAGAGTAAGTTTAACATAAAATTAAAGTAAAATCCTTGCTGTATCTATTAACTTCGCAACATCCTGCACCACAGAGAAAGCCAGATACTTGTATTATGAAATGAAACATGCAGTTTTCGAGACAAGAATGGTCTAAATCTGGAGAAGAAAGCTATTGAGTATGTTTCATAATGTACGTGAAGCTTTGATAAAGTAGACAATGAATAATCGATTCCTGTTTAATTAAACAAAATACTGACGTTACATTGACACAGAAGAAAGACAAAAGTAATGAGGTTCACACAACGAGGTTCAGTTATTCACCCACTCTACAAGTGGTGAAATGAGGTCCAACACAAAGGTTCTCTGGGCATATGCACCCAGAATCTCTTCAGGGCTGACTTAATCTTTCTGATCTTCAGTAAATGAGATCTACGTTTTTCGCAATATGCAGAAAAGAACAGCTTTCTGCCGACACTTCAAAAGACAGTCTGGCTACAAAGTTCAAATTTGCTTATAAGGATTGCTCTGTATGTCCTTCAGCGCACACATGGACTTGAAAAGCGTGTTCACACCAGCAGTGTGGGCATACAGCATGTTAAAAAACATAGTTGTTGTCAAGTAAGTGCAAAAAATCCTTCACAGCATGTGGGTTCCAGAAACTGTCCTGTTTGCTTTAACAGGGCAAAACAAATACTGTATACATTTTAAATACAGCTAAAGGGGATTATATTCCCTGAGACATAAATGCTTCCCCAAAATTCACATTTGCAGCATAACAGCAGTGCCCTGTGCAAATACCAAAACCAGCTCTATCATAGTATCACAGTATCAGTGAGATCAGCTACTGCCTGTACCAAACCTAGCTCATGAGGTGCTAGCTCAGGCACATCTGCACAGACCAGTACAAGGCCTGTTATATTTTTCAGATAAGAGCTCTCAGCCCATCTCACTAAAGCATCTTGTACTAACACTTGGATAGGTGCTCACAGCTACCGCCTAAAGTCATTATACTGTTCATAGTGAGCAGAGAAATACAAATTTATCAAGACTCCAGCCTTCACAGTAGGTATACTAGTGCCTTTCATGGACTGATGGACTGATTTCTGCTGGTCTGCATAGGGAATTAGGGATTTCTGCAGGTGGAGAAGCACCTACATGGTGCACAACCATGTCAGCCAATTTCTCGTCCCATGACTCAAGTGTGCTAGCTTTCATGAGCAGGGAGTTCATCTGGAGTCTAACAATGAGATGCAGCTTCCTAGAAAAGGCAGTATACTGGGAGTCACAGTCAATGGGTGTTTTTTCCTGTTCAGATCCCAGATTTCACTGAGAACCTGCTGAAATGGGAGCTTCTCCTCACACACAGGTGAGCTGGGGCCTTGCCCCGTGCTAGGCAGAGGCACCTGCCACGCTCCACCACATCTCCACCGAGGCACTGCCTGTACTGCCCTGCTCTGTTGGGAGCCCCAGCTCAGGGAGCTGGAAACCTGTGCTCCTCATCAAGTCTGCATGCCACTGACCTCATCAGCCTCTTGCCTGCGGAAGCAGAACTCTCTCATTTCCCCACTCCACAATTCCTTACAGCAGCAAAAAGCAGGCACTGTTATGAAGACTCTGGACAGTGGAAAAGAAACTGTGCTGCAGCAAATTACACAGCTAATGCAGTAGGAAAAAAAGGAATTTCCTAAAAATTGGAAATATTACTAAAGCAATGGGATGCACAAGGCAGTTGAGTTGGCATTGCTGTAGGAACACGCGGTGACTATTTAATCTAACTACTTCATGCTACTTTTTAGCAGGATTGCGCTTCCTAGGTCCCCTGTGTAGGTTATTAACGCAAATAACTTTTGAACACAGTGAAACAGCATGCCAGCCTGTTTCAATGCTTGCTGTCCAGCACTGGGATGGACTATCCTTCCTATCTAGTCATCACTGTACTGCCTGAGGTTAACTCCTTGCAGATCTGCTGAGCCCATACATATTAACCAGAATCACAATCTGCTTTGTATTCTACTGGTCTGTCACTAACCATAAATGTCAGAACTAGAACTATGGATTTATTGATGTCACTTGACACTGTTAGGATGGCGTTCAGGCAACAAAAATCGAATGAGACCTACTGTTCTAAAAAAATCATGCCTATACAGCTGACATTTCTCACAGGCACATGTGTGTTTCACTCTTTGAAATATCAATGGCAGAACCAAATCCTGCTTCCTCTTCTTGTGTAATTGATCATCAACATAGAAAGGATTTATCATAGATACCATAAGTAAGTATTTAGTAACAAAACAAGAACTATACTGTATGAATTTTAAAATATTTGTTGTTTTGCCAGCTCAATTTATGTACATAATTAAAAGTTGACCATCAGTCTTCACCTAAAAACTAAAGAAACATTCATCTAAAAATGGACCCTTGGATCCTTGACCCTAATATCCTGTTAGATCAATGACTTTTATGCTGAAATGTCATTCTCTGAACAGAGTCAGATATGAGAATGTCTAGACTGTGGTTTTGAAAGGAAACCAATCACACACACAAAAAAGACCTGACGATGCTGATATTAGCATAAAGTTACTCAAATCCAATCTCATTTTTGACATTCCGTTCTTACCATATGCTGACAGAGCTCTATATATATATATTAAAAATACTTGGAGTGACATTGGCAGTTCAAATCCAGGAGTATAGTAACTTTAAGCTGAAGAGTGGCCAAAAAATATGAAGCTTGGCATGGTTGTGATGAGAGGGTAGGAGAGATTAGAGAGAGAGATGCTCAGTAAGCATCAGTGTATGGAGGAAACAGGCACAGATAGATGTTATTCATAGCATCACTAGTGTTACCATCCAAACCTCTGTGTGCGCATCTATCTGTCTGTCTGTCTGTCTATCTATCTATCGGTAGACATTGACCATATTTTGACTAACTTCCATCTTTTTTCAGTAACAGAAAAATTATGCAATGATCTGTGTATTTTTTCCTGTGCCAGATGTGTTTGACTCAGGAAACATTTCTGCTCAGAACGGCAACTGTGCTTTTGTAAGTAACCTCACATACCCATGGAATTAACCATGAAATATCCCAAACGTTAGATTCTGAAAACGCAGCAGAAACGTCTATTAAAGCCAGGCAGGAAATGATATACCTATATGATCAAACATATAGAGATGTCAGAAACTTTTCTATTTTCACACAAGAATAAAGCAAACAGGCTTCAGAGATTAAGCAAACAAAAGAAGAAAAGAAGTTCCCTACATCATCTCATTAGAATACCTAGTATCTTTGCAGTTGCTGATAACAATTCAAATAGATGAAAACTGCAAACAGATAAAAACTAGAGGGTTTGACAGTCAGATGGCTAATCACAGACAGATCTCTGTCCAGGAAGGTCTTGAGACATGATAAATCAGAATCTGTTGATTTAAAACCCTAGAGTTGTAGAGCTGAGCTCAACTCCCCTGATCCAGAGAAACAGTCACTTATACGCCCAACATTAAGCATCGGTTTAAGAGAAATAGGAGAAACTCGTTGTCTTTTCTCCACTAGAGCCTCCAATTTTAGCAATTTGTTTCCACACATTTATGACAACATTTATGTTAACATTGAATATTCAGAATATGTTATCACGTTTGTCTTTGTCATTATAAGGAGAGATATAAGAGAGATTATAAGGAGAGATGTTTTGGTTATGGCTGGAACTAGGTGAGTAAAAACCTGATTAAGAGTATGTGGGAGATTGGCTAATTTCTTTTACATTCCTATAGTTATGTGCTGTTTGACTTATTCTGGCAAAACATGGTATCTCTCTGTTAATGTCTTTATATAAGGGCATCCAGAGCAGACTCTAGATGTTTTCTTCGGACAGTGTTTTACTTCTAAGTAAGTGAATAAGATGTGACAGAGATGAGACAGGTTAAATATATCTATAGCCACAAGAACAATAGCAGAGCAATCAGGTGCCAACAATACTGAAAGACAACATTTAAATTTTACACACCGTATGAACAAGAAACTTATGTTTACAATAAATATTTGCAGGAGTTCACTGACTCAGTGGCAAATAGAATTTATGCAGGAACAAAAACAGACAATGAAACTCCTTAAGAGACAGTTTAGAGAAGAAACTGGACACGTAACGCATTCAACTGGATTACCTTGTCTCCCTGTATGCTGTAACCACGGGGGCCAGTGGGACCAGGCGGGCCATCCCGTCCCATATCACCCTATGACAGTCAGTGGGGAAAAAATGAAGAAGTAAGAGATACATTCTATTCCTGGTAACATTAAAGAAGTCATCTCAAACTGACTGTGAGCAAAAGTAAAACCTTTTCAAAGACTCTAGTTCTGATCCTTCTATGGTTTATGGTTTCACACTGTAGGCTGTATTAATTATACCTGGTAAATGCCCAGGAAAGTAAAGAAACAATTAAGTTGAAAATAATATGTTCCTGAAAGAATGTGATAATTTTCCCAGTTTTTCCTGGGTAGAAACCCAATTTATACAACAGCTTTGTGCAGTCACTGCACACAAGGGCAACCGGTAGAGGCACAAAGGGCCAAAGCAATAAAGCTAGAGGTGTTTGCCCTCGTGCAGCACGTATACATACATTCCAAGCCACTGTGGTGCCACAGTCTCTGGGAGCACCACTCATTCAGAAATTCTGAGTGGAAGAGGAGGAGGCAAAAGCGAGAGCTGCATCTGCTGATCTGTGTGGCTACAGTAAAAGCCAGGTAAAGCCTTTGCCACATGTTGACAGAATCTCCTCTGAAAAATACTGTTAATCTATGCATATATCAGTGGGGACTGGTTCTAAAAATCTTATCTCAAGAACTAGGGGTTACACGTAGGTCCCTGTCCTGAAAACAAAACATCCTTTCCCCACAGAACACAGTTTTTCATTCTTGAAGGCTTTGGGTGAGCAGTATATCATATAGTGTCACATATTTTGCAGGTTTTGACACTCAGTCTAAACCTACTCTTCCCAAACCTACTCTTCTAAAACTGACTGCATGATTTACTGAGGTACTGCAGCTTTCACAAAGCAAGGCAAAGTTAGACATACATCCTGAGAAAATATTCATGGTCAATCGCTCACTGAATTTCTGTGTCAGGTTGGAAATAGCAACCTTTCTCCAGACACCAGTTTATTCAAATTGGCAGTGGAGACTTCCGTTAATCTCTGCTAAAGAAGTTACAGACAAATTTAGAAAGATGAACATGTTTACAATATTCACAGAAGTCCAATGTTTCTTCCCACTGACTGTAAAAATAATTAATGGGTACATCCATTATAAAGAAATACAGACATGAACTGAATTATCTTTTCTAACAGAATTTTTTCCTTTTTCAATTATCATTCACTGTAGTAGAGGGAGAAAAAAATTGTCCAGATGTTGCATGCAGGCTCTTTATAGAACTAATTTTTTTTGTTTTGTTTCTTTCCTAATGGTTTTACTAATCAGATTCATGGGATTCAATTTCATTGAGCAAAAAATGCAAACATAAAGTATATTTAATGTACTTTCACCCACAAAAGAATACCTCAAAAACATAATAGATACAAAAAGAAGAAATCTGTCATTTAACTCATTTATTAGCTCTGTGTAATTTCCAGCTGTAATCTCAATAAGTTCAGCTGAAAATGCAATTTTCAGTCAGTATTCCTTCCTAATCCACACAGTAGACGTACACGGTCAGTGCCCATGCTTTTAAGCTTGACTTCTCCTGCAGTCGCACCAATACAAATCAGTAACTGAAGGAGTTATGCTGGTGTCAGAGAGATCAGAGCCTGGCAGTCAGCATCACAAAAGAGCAGAAAGTTTAACACAGTGTTGAACCAACCTTGAGACCAACTATTCCGCTGCCCTTCGGCCCCGGGGGCCCAGGATAGCCTCTCATGCCTTTGTCTCCCTGAAAATAGTCACAATAGCATCAGTAATTTACTGTTTAATAAAGGTTGCGCCTGTCATCCAATTACAAAGCAGTTGGTCACACCATGAGTTTAAAAAACAAAGCAAATAGATGTTATAAACAGTTGCTTTATAGATTAAGAAAAGCCTAAAAGGCACCTGCATTATTTAAGCTCTAGGTAAGAACACACTATTCCCCAAGCAAAGATCCACACGATCTGAATCCCCAGCAGAGTAACACTCTAATTTGCCAGTTTATCAGCTACATAAAGAAAGAAAAAGCAAAATCACTTGGAAATGACAACCTTTTTTACCTTTTTTTTTTTTTTTGGGTGGGGGGATTCATACTAGGATAGACAGGGAGCTTACCTGTGGGAGACAACAGTGACTATGCCCTTTACTGATAAGGTGCTTGTTCCGAAACCAGACATTTAATTTCCAGAACTGTCAAACTAATGTGACTACAAATACTAAATTTATACATGTAGAAAATCTGAACCAGGTTTAGCAAATGTCCTTAAACTATGTCTCTGCTGGCAAGTGCAAACAAAAGAAATGTTCTGATAAGCTATTGATCATCCAACATATTAACCAAGCCAAGAAGAGATGGTATTTCTTGACAAAATAAAAATTTTCATTGACAAAAGTCTTCATTCTACTTGCTTCTGTGATAGGAAAATCTCTAGCAATGGATGTGCCTGCAGAGGGAGCATTCTAATCAGAAGAGAGGAGCATGTATGAATCACACAGATCACAAATGCACTTCATTTGTGGAAGGTGAAAAGAAAGAACATATGTGGATTAAAAAGGAAGGAAAAAAAAACTACAGAATCTTTTACTGCCTTCTCTTACTTTCCATGAAGAATTGTGCAGCTTTCACATTACAATTTAGGTGAAATGCCCCAAATTCAGTCTCTAGTGACAGATCACTCAGTCTGTGGTTTTTGTATGTGGCTATGAAACTCCCATGCTAAGTCCTGACCGTGCTATTTATGTAAATATATTAGGGCCTAAACTATGCTCAGGTTTGATGAATTTGGAGAGGTGGGAACCCTGAATCCAAAGGTTGAGGCTTAGATTAAGCTTATAACGCTTTCCCTCTTGATGTAACATTTGGCTTCTGAATTTATTTTCAATTCGTCTTGCTTCCAAAGCACTGGACACTGCCCAGCTTGACTCAAGGCATAGGCATGGTACACAGATCCTCTTGGCTTTAAATTGGCGTATCAAACTCACAGTCTGTGGGTTAAGCCAATTGCCAGATCAGTCAGGAGGGAATTTCTCCCGCAGATTTGATCAGAGAAGGGAGTTTGTTTGTTGGTTTGGTCTCCTCTAGTTTGGAAAAGAGCTACTTTTTTCTGAAGTATGAGAGACGTTCTTCCTGTGACGACCTTGAGACTTTTATATCACACCTTTCCTGCTAATGCAAAGAGCAAAGACATTGGCAATGCCCTTGAAGTCTTTTGCTTTAGTTTGTTTTTGTGGCAAATCCTAGCTGTAATCACTTAAAGATTACAATCTTAAGCATTTAAAGACTGTAGCACTTACATCTGACGCATGGTGCTGGGAAATGTCCCGCTGCAGTGAGATGAATGGTAGATATTCCTGATTTTTCAAAACCTCCCTGGTTTATCAGTTCCTCCTGCAAAGTATTTTCCTACCATTTGCTTGAGATTCTCGTATTTCTAGAAAATACTACAAGACTGGGCAAACGTAGCCATCTTCCTTTTTAGTTCCATCGGTTACTAAGGGGCAAATTATTGATCCTCAGTGTCCTTGTACGGAACAACCCTAAGGAGATGTTGCACAAAGCAGACAAAGGTTTCCTTGCCCAAGCCTCTGAAACCTGCCAGCGGTGCCAAAGCTAAGAGGTGGTTACACGGATAAAACTTTGCAGCATACGTTGTTTTTAAGAGATCCTGGGCTGCTGTGGACTGTGAAGCAGCCTGTAAGCCACTGCAAAGGGAATTTACTGAGCAGGTAAACAATTTGTTGTGTTTCAGTATCAAATATACCTGCAACCTGCTCTTAGATCAACCCTGACCAAAAAGAGCACAAGAATGTCTGGAGGTTGTCTCTCTTCCTCCCATGGGTAACACATTCTTACAGAGGGTCATTGCAGATGAAGGATCGAATTCTAGCCTCACATGCTTAGTTAATACCAGATGTCTCACTGAAAAGCTCTTTTGTAGAGCTTTATAGTAATCCTCAATGTTTCTGTGTTTCTTGGCTTAGAGAAAAAGACTTTCATTTTGCTTTATTAGTTGCGAAATGGAGCAGTTCTTTTTTTCTAAGGTGTGACACTAATCTGTCCTCCAGGGAATTCAATTCAAAAAGGGTTAGAGTACTGCTCTTTGACGAGCTCTACTTTATTTCCTTGTCCCCTTCAGCAGTGAACTAGAAAAATACCACAGAAAGAAGAAATAAAGAGCTGAGTCAAGACAATGAAAGTACAGGATTCCACCGCTCATTTCTTATCATTTGATCAAGAAAGCTCACCTGAAAAATAAATTTTGGCTTCCAAGCACACATCTCACTTACTGTGAGGCATGTATATCTGATACTGAAACATACAATAGACACTGCAACGCTCTCTTCAGTGAGGGCCAGTTGATACAAGTTAAAGAAAAGAGACGTTGCATCTCTACCTTCCTCACTTCAGTTCAAGTAGACAGGCTTAAACCTGCAGAAGTTACACATATTGTAAATGGATCCAGCCCAAATGTTCATGCCATGCTAGGGGTTTTAATAATCCTTCTGTTAAGTAATTACTGAGAATGAAACTTTCTTTATTTCTAGTGCTGTACTCTTACCCTTTAGCATCTGCAACCATCTCTTAGTTGGCAATAGTGCTTTTAGATATATATATTTTTTTTAAACATTTTTTTTTAAACATTATTTGCTACAGAAAATAGTGTGCTGCCAGCACTGAATGCATTCCACATATTCCATTTTTGTTTTCATGTAAATTTGACCTCTGATACTTAAAATTCCTATCTTGCAGCACGAACATATGTGATCCATTTCTGAAAGTGGGGAGAACAGAACTCTGATTCAGCCGAGTGGAACATTCTTGTGTAATGATACTCAAAAGAATTTCAAATTTTCTAATGTGTAAATTTATGAGTCTCTTTTTATCAAATGAATGTTCTTTTATATACTGGGATTGTTGCTGTTATTATTATTTTTTAACATGGAAAGGATGACAGAGAGAGCCAGTGTGCACAACATTATCCATTTTATGAATTAAGTTGTAGGGGGGGTTTCACAATTCAGGGGAATTGTTTTCCCTTGCGGCAGCTTTGCTACCAGGAAGTTCTGCAGAGACTAAGGATTCCAAACAGTACAAGCAAACAGGAGCACAAAATCAAAGGGAGGGAGAAGAGCTGTTTGTACTCTCCACCATGTTTAGTGTCGCTGCACAGAACTAAATCACAAATGTGACTATCTGGATAATGCATGCTTTAAAATTCTGACAGAGACTGCCAGCTAAGCAGTACTCTGAGCTGCAGCACAACCAAACCTACAGACCTATGCTAGACTTTTGAAACAACTTCTGGGGTGAGCAAGGTTTGCCTTAATTATGTTCTGTGTTATTCACAAAGACAGTTGCTTCTGTAGGGTTTTTTTTGTAATGCAACTCTTCCGAGAACAAGATGCCACTTCTCCATATCCCATGGATCTGCTGTATTCTCAATCTAGCCCATGACTGGTTATTATGAGTAGAAACCTCTGCTCGACCGGCGGCTTCTAACGCTGTGCGGCCCTCAACAAGCAGTGCACGCAGGGTGAGGGGATCTGCCCAGCCTGCTCCTGCGGACCGAGCCCCCTCTGGTGGCCGAAGCACGGTAAGTGCGCTTCCAGCTCAGGTCGTCTGGGTCGGTTTCACCAGAAGGGAACGCCTTTCTTGTGCTGTGAGATTGCGCAGACCTCTTGTTGGTTCAGAACCCAAAGCACCGTAAAGTGAGACTGCTGGGAGATTCACTTACACAGTGCATGTCCGATCCAGCCAACACCACGCATACAGATCATCCACAAAGACTCTGAGTTTGTATGTGTGTATTGCCTGAACTAGGATTGATTACAGGTTCTGAGGTCTTGCTCATTAGGCTGTGTAACAACCAAGCTCCTATCACCATGCAAAGCCCTGTTCTGCTTGGAACTAGATGATCTTTGAGGTCCCTTCCAACCCAAGCCATTCTATGATTCTATGATTAACTTAATTCTGTCAATTGATGTGACAATGTAGATGACTCCACTGAAATGAGAAAGATACTTTTCATTCACATGACATCACTGATTTGATATGAAATTATCAGAAAACACATGAGAATAGTGATACCAATTTATCAGTTTGCCTTTCATAGAATCATAGAACCATAAAGGTTGGAAAAGACCTCTGGAAAAGACCACCTAGTCCAAACGTTAACCCATCACCACTGTGCCCACTAAACCATGTCCGTAAGTGCCACATCTACACGTTTCTTGAAAACCTCTAGGGACGGAGACTCCACCACCTCCCTGGACAGCCTGTTCTGATGCCTGGTCACTCTCTCAGAGAAGAAGTTTTTCCTAACATCCAACCTGAACCTCTCCTGGCGCAGCTTGAGGCCATTACCTCTTGTCCTAGTTACCTGGTTACCTGGCTAGTTACCTGGGAGAAGAGGCCGACCCCCACCTCACTGCAGACTCCTTTCATGCAGTTGCAGAGAGCAATAAGGTCTGCCCTGAGCCTCCTCTTCTCCAGACTGAACCGCCCCAGTTCCCTCAGCCGCTCCCTATCAGCCTTGTGCCCCAGGCCCTTCACCAGCTTTGCTGCCCTTTGCGGCCCTGGAGGGCCTCCAGGCCCTCGATGTCTTGCTTGTAGTGAGGGGCCCAAAACTGAACACAGCACTCAAGGTGCCTAATCTTTGAGTTAGGGTAGGAGTTTCTATTACTAGATATTCCATTGCACTATTTCTGTCATAATCAAATACTGTTATGTTTTAACAGCCTCTCTTCTTGGCCTCTGTTAGCTACTTTATTCTGCTCAGTCAAATTCAGGTTGAAATAATGGCCCTATTGCCAAATTTATTATTAATCAGTAGTGTTCAATTAACAGAAAACAGGTCATATTCCTCCATTTAACAACAGCATACTACTAATAAACCTTTTTTACTAGCACCACTAATATACTACAGCTCACAGAACTGGAGTGATAAAAATACCTCATAAGTTGTTCCTGGGCACAGAAGAGACTGACAAGTAAGAGCATGACTTTTTATAAAAAAAATATATATACACAAAACTCACTTCAATTGACAATGGTTTACATCGCTTAAAGCTGAAAGTAAAAACTGTAACTATGACAACAGGTAGTCTATGATTTATTTAAATATGTATCTTATTATGTCATGAGAATTGCAGTGGTTGAAGAACATCTACGAAAAAAAGACATCCTCCAGTGAAGAAAAAAATTATATTTCCTTTCACTTTACAGCTTTTACTTTCTCCCAGGTAATGCATTTATGATACCATATTGTACTTCTATCAGTCATGATCTGGTTTGGAACTTTCATCATAATTACATAGCCAAATAACTGCTTGACGCAACAGTTGCGCACATTCATGACTATAAGAGCAAAAGTGACTTGCGAGTCACTTCTTGATTTGTTATATTAGCCAGGTACTATGATTTTCCTAAGTAAGCTTATTTCTGTATATCTTGTATATTTCTGATACTTTTCAAAAACATAACCACAAATGTTGATGCAAAAAACTCCAGTTGTAAGAAATTCCACTGCAATTTTTCTACCTGTTTTGTCTCACTTAAAACAAACAAACAAACACACATTTTAAACTGCATTTTGGATTTGCTTAACTCAATATTCCTGACATTAAATCCCTATATTCCCAATGAAATTTTCATTTAGATTTCCGGGTTTTGTAATCTTTCAGCTATGGTATCACAGTGGGAGACCATATTACTTGATTATCTGACATGACCTTCCAGTTTATTTTTCTGGAGGAAATACTGTTCTTCAGAATTATGCATTTAGGACGCAGAGGGGAATTCCAGATGTAAAGATGTCCCTAGATACTCTGTAGCCATAAGTTAATTTTTTTACATAGTAACTGCTTTAATAATTTTCTATAATATTCTAGGGTTTTAATGAAATGTACTTCTGCAGTACCAAGAAAAACATCTCGTAAGACTGTATTATATCAAGTGTAATGTCTTTATTTGGAAAAAAATAATCTCACATAAAATATCGAATTAGTTTAGTAGTATCTGTTTTCTGTAAGTCTCTACTGAATGCCATAATTGAAATTACGTTTAATTTTTTAGTAGTTCTGTTATGTGCCAGACCCTGCATTCCCCACATGGAATGTCTTGTATCGATAGGTGGTAGTTCTGAACAGAAGCACAAAGCCAGATGTTTCAGGTCACTATAAGCAGGCTATTGGTCATTCTAAGGATGAATGGCCTTCAGTTTTTTCTCTATTGTGGATAAGTTTTTAAGACATTATTGTTGTTGTTTATTTTCAGTGGGAACTCTCAAGCTCTGGGAACTGAAGTTGAAAGCCCTTTCTGTTTGGGAAACAAAAAATGTTCAGGCGATGTTTATTTTGCTTTCTACTGCAACATGCTCCCTGTTTCCTATTTCACATCTGTAAGGAGGAAATTGTTAATGAAACCACGCTGCAGGACATTGTGTAATTTCTTATACATATATCTTATAATTTTTTTTTAGTCATAAATCTCTTTTCTCCAGGTTTTTAATAACATAGTAGTTACAATGTGACTTTTTAGGTCAATTACACACTGCTTAGAACTTTGTTAACACTTTAGTTATTTTGTGTTTTATGAAAAAAAAAGCAAAAACAAAAAACAATAACTTGGAAATGTTTCAGTGTTGCATTTCTAATCACTTCACCAGGTTTGTTTTTTTTTTCTTTTTCCCATCAAGTTTATCCTGTAAACTGATATTCATGTTAGGTTAAGGTTTATAGTCTTCTCTTGGAAATCCATGTCTAACAACTTTAAAAATATCTCACTGTTTCCACATAACCACTACTTCTTCTCCTTACTCCTTTCCAGCCTTGCCCTTTTCATTGCCATAGAAGAAAGGAGGTGCATAATTACCAGGCAATATTCTGCCTGCATTGGATTGTGACTTCTACATGGAAGTTCTGGTACCTAGAAACATCCAGGGTCTTTGAGTGTATGGAAATTCTGCAGAGATAAAGCAAGAAGTGGTTTGCATTTAACACGGCAGAAAATTCTATTGCAAGCTTTTGTTCTGACTGAACTGCAAAGTGGGAGATGAGAGTGCAGCATTTTGTCAACATGATTTCATGCACTTTTAGGGGAGGCATTTGTCTACCTCGTCTACTAGCCAGACGCATGTATTACCATTGTACCAGTACCTTTGGTCCAGGATCTCCCACACCTTCTGGGCCTGGCTGTCCTTGAAGACCTGGTGGTCCTGGAGGTCCCTGATACAGCAGAGGAATAAAGCATGTCAGTAGTTGTCCTAAAGAAGTAATACTTCTGTTCTTCTGGAAAGAGAATTTCAGCAGTAGTTTTTTATCTCTCTGTTTCTGCTGTATTTTGTCAAATTCATGATATTTCTAATGTGTACTGAGCAACACTCATTGTTAGTCCCAGATGGGTGAAGTGGTGGAAAAAAAGACCTGCTCTCGACTCATGAACTTCAGAGATGTTCTCAGCTCAATGAAACTAGTCTGAAAGTAGACATTGCTCAGGGATTCATACACTGCAGACATTACACATCTGGGACACCAGAGCTGACCCATTAAATTTGGGTGTTGGGTCAGAGCTAACATATTTTGATGTATTTGTGTTGAAAGTCTGTTCTACATAACTCTCAATCCTTCACAGCCCTTTCAGCTGCCCTTCATACTATTGAAGGCATCCCTGCTCTCCCTTTCAGCATTCAGAGAGTAAATGTTTTTGCTCTGTCAGAGCTACAGAGACTTAGCTAGATAACACAACCAGCTTTTCCTGAAGTCTGTGACTGAGTTACAGATAAGCATGACTTACAGCATTTGGAGACAGGAATTTCATATTAAACATAATTTCAGGAATACTACTGCAGTGTAAAGATCTCTTCCTATTGTTTGGTCGCTAATAGAAATGCAGCATGCACACATACATACACCTAAGTTTTCCACCCTGTGACTGCGCAGACTACAGAGAGAGAGAAAGAGAGAAAGAAAGAGAGAAAGAAAGCGAGAAAGAGAGAAACAAAGACAGACAGAAAGACAGAAAGAAAGAAAGAAAGACAGAAAGAAAGAAAGACAAAGAAAGAAAGAAAGACAGAAAGACAGAAAGACAGACAGACAGACAGACAGGAAGAAAGAAAGAAAGAAAGAAAGAAAGAAAGAAAGAAAGAAAGAAAGAAAGAAAGAAAGAAAGAAAGAAAGAAAGAAAGAGAAAGAAATTCAAAACAGTAATCACATTAAACATATATTAGCAGCCAGGAAGATTTTTATGGAATTACATGGCATCCCTTTCATGATGCTGAAATAAAAGCAGTTCAGTTCATGCACAATTCTGATTGTCTGTAGAACTAATATTATATCAAGGACAGGAAAGGACTTTAAAATAAACCTGAGATATTTTAGACTTGCTAAAGGATAAAACAGAAGTTTAGTTACACTTAACTAAGTGACTAAACATTGAGCATACACAGACATTTTTGTTCTTGTATAACACAAAGTACAGAATGTAATTACAAGCAATAAACAGTAAAGAATTAAACTTATACTTACAGCATCACCTTTGTGGCCATCACCTTTTTCTCCACGGGGCCCCGGTGGTCCAGGTGGTCCTTGGTTACCCTAAGTAAAAAACAATAAATCAGGCATTGTGCCAGTACCTTGATCATCTCAATGCAACATATCAACAAGTATGCAAGGATAATATTGAATATGCTTTTGGAAATACAGAACAGCAGTTGCCAGCTCTTGCTATTCGTTTGCAAAGATCAGAAATTTTTGTGTTTTTTTTTATATTGCTATTATTGCAGTTTCAGTGGATTAAAATAATATTTTAGAAGAATGGGAGGTCTCATTATGAAATTATTAATATTAGATTAATTTTAGATTAGTTGCCGAGAAAAATCTTCAGAACATTATCTTCAGCCAATAATAGTAATAAAAAAATTATTTTCAAAAAGCTAAACATTTATGATTTTGAAGGTAATTGCCTTGGTTTTTGAACGATGAATACTGAAATGTAAGACACCAGTCTTAAGCTATCTTACGTTGCACATTTTATGTTTCAGGGAAATCCCACTGATTCTCTCATACAGTAAAGCAAAGCTACATTCTACTATGAAAACAATTAAAAGAAAGAAAGAACTGATTATACAAAATCTTTATTTTCTCTTAGTCCAGTCAGGCTGGACAGGGCTCTGAGTAACCTGATCTAGCTGTAGGTGTTCCTGTAGGGCTCTATACGACTTTGCTGGTCTCTGTGGGGCTTTGTAGGGCTCTGTAGGTCTTTGTAGAGCTCTGTAGGGNATTCAACAATTCTGTTATTCTAAAATGCTCTGCATTAGGAGACAATCACTCCTTATGTTGACTCTTCCACTGACTCCAGCTAAAGATTCTATCCATCTGCAAAACCTCAGTGCACTCTTTCACTTACAGAAAAGAAACAAAGAGCAGACTTTCCTTCTTCCTTCATTTCAGTGACTGTTTTCCTGGCACTTAATGAGTAGATTAACTGACCTTGCAGTAGATTGTACCTGGCAGAACTGGGAAAGAAAACTTAATACCTTAAAGTCTCCCTCAAGGTACATTGGCAATCTGTACTATCGATGTTTCTACATGACAGCAGCACCAGCTGGAATCCCTTATTGATACTCACAAGACACTCACCCACCCCATGGCCATAAGGGAGCAGTGCACAACCCTTCGCTCAGCCCCAGAGAACCAAGAAAGGTAAATGGACTTTACTGTAGATTGCTGGAGGTCAGTTGCTAATGTACATAAAGATAACACATCCTGGAGAACAGTTACATGCAAATAGCATTCCTCTCCACTGTCTACTCTAGTAAAAATAAATAGCTAGGAAAAAGGAAAGAAATTACAAGTGAGTGAATGCTGCTATTTCATTGGTGTATTGGGCCTGGAAATTTCTGCAACAACATAATGCTTTAAGAAACCATGAACGGAGCCCTGACAAGCAGCGCTGATCTCGGGGACTGGTCCTTCTGAGTACAGTGTCCATGACTGGAAAACAAATTGACTCACAACAAATCCTGTAATTAGATACCTGACAAAACCAGGCTTCAGGTCCAAATTTCCTGTCCTTTGAATCCCTCTACCACAGACACAAGCAATCAGCTGTTCCTAACCAATTTAGATCTGTCAAGGAAAAATGAAAGAACTGCTTTGGCTCTTCTAAAGACATACAACAGAGGTTTAGTTTAGGAGGTAAATGAACAAATAATAATAATTTTAAAAAGTAATGTCAATGCACTGGTTAAGATGAAACCCTGAAACCACTGTAAGTTGGAATTTGGGATAGGGATGCAGGCATGTCTCATGCTTAAAGAAAACCGTGCAAGGTCAGTCGTCAGTCATAACAGTACTGAATCTCTACAGTCTGAAGGGATGATTTCACTGAAAGACTTTAAAGACAAACACTTGCGTGTGACCACCAGATTCAAACTGTTGCAGCTCTGGAAGATGTTTTTTCATACTTCCTAACATTCGAATCATGGAATTCTGGCTCAACTCTGAGAAAATATAACCAACGAGGGTGCTTTTAGTCCTTAAATAGTTTTACAATGGAAAGCTGATTTTACCCCTTCCTCATTCTTAATATCCATAGTTCTTAAACTGTGGATAAAATAAGAAATGTTTTAAAAATGCTTAGTAATACTTTTTCAATGACAAAGCAAATCATGGATCATGTGTTCATCTCTAGCTTTACTTCTAATTCCAGTGCAGTAAAAAACCTGACAAACAGATGTTTTCGTTTAAACTTACCAGACCACTGTAAATACCAAATACATGTTAACACATTCTCTTCTTTAAGAACTGAGATTTTGTCAAGTAGTTAGTTTTGCAGTTAGTAACAATAAATCTCTGAGCAGTCTTAAGTCAATCCCCCTGTACTACAGAGGACATCTGTCCAACTATTCTCTCTCAGAAATGACCCTTTTGAAAACAGTCTTATAAACAACTTTCTCTTTCTGCTTTTATACCTTCTATACATGAGCCAATCCTGCTGAAAAATAATTGGTCAGTTTCTTTAATTCACCTTCGCCTTTGGATAGTGTAGTCACATTTTCAAAGACTGCAGTCTCTGTTACCACTGAATCCTCAGTTTTATCTCTGGACTGTCGTTTGTAGGTTGTATGACCTGCTACAGACTACTGTACTCCATTCTCAAGAGTTCAAGTTTAAAATGTAATGGATATAACCAATAAATCCCATCCACTAATCTATATACAAATAAGTATTCCCAGAAGATTTATTTTAAAATTCATAATTTTGTGTCTTATACATGTCTTTGAATGTGCAGGGTTGGTAATACTGTAAAACCACTGTTAGAATAACTAATAACTGTCAGCTTATACTCGAAGAGTATATTTTCCATACAGAGTATCAAAGGCCACATGAGACAATGAAAGGTGAAGACGAATTTCAAAAGCTGCCTTCCTAATGAAGACTTCCTGAAGGAAGCTTTCAGGGTGAGGTACACTGGACTATGTATTTAATATATTTTGAGTTTCTTCTTTGAAAAGAATGTAAGTTTATTTTATAATGTTGACAACATGGAATGTTTGAAAAGTTGAAGAATTAGTCAGTTACTTTTCTGCAAAAGCTGTTTGGGCAGTTTCTGCATTTTCACAAGAGCTTTGCATATGTTTTATGTTTCTCTACTTTCCATCTTTTGTCTCAGAATTCCTACCATTGGTCCCATTATTGATTTTCCATCAAGTCCGGCATCTCCCGGTGGCCCCTTGAGCCCTTGTTCTCCCTATCAAAAAAGAAACAAACCAAGAACATTTTCATTATTTTTGTTATTAATATATGAGGTTTTACAGAAGAGAACAAGTATTCCATTCTTTCTGACACTGACATGCCCGTTGCTGAGCTAGGTAATATGAAATCAATATTTCTAGAGGAAGTTTCTACTATCACTACCTAGCACAGATTGGTGTAAGGCTGGTGGAACTTCTTTTCTGCCAAAGCACAGAGGACAGTAAAGAAATCTAAAGTCCTGGCAGAGAAAGGGTGCGTTTAGAAAGGCTACAGATGCAATGGCACAACATTTCAAAGTTGCAAGCTCTGCAGACTGACTTTTATGAAGACCCAGGAAGAAACTTGAGTTTTTCTTCAAACATTACCCAGAATAACTGCTGGCAATCTAAGCTCTGCCAGTGACTTTCCTGGAAAGCAATGTGGCTTAGATTTCTCTTTTCTCATGCTAACCTCTCGGGCTCCTTCTGGTGTTTAATTTATGGAAGCAGATGTTTTACTTTACATTAAGGATCATGAAAAGGAAATCTTGGCTTTCAGTGAGACTTCTGCTATTTTTTAACAGTAGTGAGAAAGTATTTCAGGACATTCACTAGGGAATGCAGATCAAAGGTTCCATCAAAACCACGTCACAGCTGTAACCATGAGGAAAATACAGCTATCTAATGTTACTTTCTCCAGTAACAGCATAATGGCTGCCTAGGGAAATTAAACTCTAATTCCCAAACGTGGGTGTAGCTTAAAATAAACAAATGTCCAATACACACAGCCATGGCTCTTCAGGGGCTAGGCGTTTAGTGGTCACCCACTCCTACAGTAAATCCTTAGAGATGTACTAAAAAGACCTCAGACCGTGACAGCTTCCAGGACTGCAAAACATGCAGTTTCCCTGCATAAGAAATTTATGCTTGGCTTCACTACTGCAGATACTAGGATGTTCCAAGGACACAAACACTAGTAATCATTGTACTTTACATAATGCAGAGAGAATATGGACCTGTATAGCCAGTTATATTTTTGAGTGGTTGGCAGAAACACATATGAAATTTGTTTAAACAAATAAATTATTATGGAACTAAATAGGCCTAACTAAAGATTTTTATATATTCCAAAAATCAACTTGCACTTTGTAATTACCCAAATTACTTGCATTGATGCATTAGTTACTGCACATTAAAGGCTTGGTATAAAAATTAGTAAGGAGCCTGAAAACTCCTACAGACTTCAGTGAATTTTCAATCATGTCCAGTCTGCTATGAAAGTGGTATGAACTGTACTAAACTGAATACAATCACAGTGAAAAAGCCAATAATGTCCACAAAGTTATTATTTTTCAGCAAGAATACCATCAAAAACAGGACTTACTGGTCCATCCAAAAACATCACAGGAACTAGGAAAATGGCACTACGTCAAGAAGGCTGACTGGTGTTCTGACGCGTGTCTTCATGTAAGTCATGTGTTACAGCATGCCAATTATATTTTCCTGACATCAAGTTTGGCACACTATTACGATTTTAAATTTATAGAAGATATATGACCACCTCACACTATTTTATTCCCTCTCTGTGGTTGCATTTTTACTGCAGATTTACCTTGAGCTTCTCTCTTCTTTCCTTCCTCCTCCATATACAAACAAGTCCAAACCACATCCTAGCCTTCTGTGATGTCCTGTTGCCAGGCTGGTAAGTACACTGTATATACACTGCCTACATGTGCATGTATGTAGGGGCAAATATATTTTTAAGGAAGAAGAAAACTGGCGAGGAAACGTCTTCAGAGTCACTGGACGTCCACTAGTAACTACAATACCAAAACTGTAGAGCATCAATGAATGCTGAAGTTAACAGGTATATTATAAAAACAGCAACTATTTAATTCATAAAATAAAAATAAGGTGGTAAAGAATATTCAAAAATAAAAATCTTTAAAACCTTTAAAGCTAGTTTTACCATTGCTAAATCTGCATATTTTACTCAGAAGGACAAGTCCCACCCATTTCAGGTACATTTCTGCCAGGGATAAAAAGAAAGTGAAGTAGCTCTAGCCATCTGATGTGTGACTTTTTGTTTGAAGTAGTATATACAGGCCAGTTGATCACTTGGAAGCGACATACAAACATCCAAAAAATCTTGTAGTTCAGCATGTGACTCCTGGAACTATACACAGACACATTCCTGTGCGGTCTTACTGCTGCATTCAAACCCTTTAAGTAAATGTGAAATAAGAAGATTTCCAGGTGATTAATTTTGAAGTAGTGGCAAAACCCTTTTTTTACAAATAGCTTCAAGAAGTAATAGCGCCCATTAAGTCCAACACCATGTTGGCCTCCAAACACTCTGTTAATTTTTGGTACTTTTCAGTACTTCCTACCTCTAAAATCCACTCAGATTTATTCTCACCAAAAGAATTGTTAACTCCTTTAATGTATATTCTTTTAACTTCGACAGAAACGTGCACTAGAACTTCTTCAGCCTCTAGTCTCCAGCAAACACACACAAAATAATCACCTTTGGTCCAGGAGGCCCCTGAACAGATGCTCCAGCAACACCAGGCAGCCCTCTCTCTCCCGGTTCTCCCTGTTACAAAATGGTGTAATTGACATTTAAATGTTTTCATTTTCTGCATACATAGCAAAACGTTTTTTCAACACTTTATATTATTGAAGTGCCTGTAAAACTTCAAGTAAAAACTGACAATATTTGGGAAAAAACATAAATCAACTTACTGCTCTTGTGGAAGGTGGTCCAAGTTGCAAGTTTTAAATAAGTATTGGTTGGACTACATATTTGATGTTTTTAAACTGTAATTAAATTTTTATGTCTGGCTTACAAAGCCAACAGAATAACCAGAACACTTGTATTACTTCAATTTACTTACCAGTCAGAGTGACACCTATTATACACAAAATAATAGAAAATTAATGTTTCCAAGTCAAAATTTGCAAAATGCTTATGGTTGGAATCATTTGGACAATTTTAAAGTATCTACTCAGTGCTTGAGCATTACTATAGGGTTTGTAATTACATATTTTCTTGTTCTTTTTCTCCTCAGGAATCTTATGTCTTTCAGGACAAAAAGGAAAAACGATGGAATTATTTCTGCTTTTCCTTTTCCATTTTTAATTTTGTCTCAAATCATCAGAGACTTGAGAAGTTTATAAATTAAATATATCCCATAAATTCTTGCATGAAATACAGAGTGAAGGGTTACTCTGAAAGAATAAGCTTACTTTTGGTCCGGGTGGGCCTTGTATTCCCCTGAAACCAATCAGTCCTTGGGATCCTTTTTCTCCTGGGTCACCCTGATGAAAACAAAGCTTTGGTCTGAATCACAGCAATGCTTCATTCACAATGCATGCTTATAATTAGAAAGCTATTTGGATGCTTCACTCCAACTGAAATCCCACTCAATTTTAGAACCTGCCCTAAATGACCTGAATTTATCTAGGAGGCAGATAAAAGCATTTGTTTGTTTACTAATACGTCTTTCCAGACTTTTAATTTCATATTTGGATGTCCAATTAGTCACTTAATTTACCTTAGATCCTTCTCTTTCAGTATCAGCATACTGAGATAATTTGCCTCCTCCTAACTTTAATGAAAATTCTGTACTAAATTTTTAGAAAATGTCCACTGTCCAATTAACTTTAGTGCCTATGTTTATGGTCTGATTTTCCTGCAATTCTTCAGGCTAGGGAGATAGAACAGAATCATAGAATCTCATAGAATCATAGAATCATAGAATCATAGAATCATAGAATCATAGAATGGCTTGGGCTGGAAGGGACCTTAAAGCCCACCCAGTTCCACCTCCCTTCCGTGGGCTGGCTGCCACCCACTGGATCACGCTGCCCAGGGCCCATCCAGCCTGGCCTTGAGCACCTCCAGCGATGGGGCACCCACAGCTCCTCTGGGCAGTGTATGCCAGTGCCTCCCCACCCTCTGCATAAAAATTTTCCTCTGAATGCCTAATCTAAATCTCCCATATTTTAGTTTAAAGCCATTTCCACTGGTCCTGTCATTGTCAGACCATGTAAAAGTCGCTTTCCCTCCTGTTTATAAGCTCCCTTCAAGTACTGAAAGGCTGCAGTGAGGTATCCCCGGAGCCTTCCCTTCTCCAGGCTGAACAAGCCCAGCTCCCTTAGCCTTTCTTCAGAGCAGAGGTGCTCCAGCCTCTTGAGCATCCTTGTGGCCTGCTCTGGACCCACTGCAGCAGCTCCACATCTTTCTTGTGTTGGGGAATCCAGCACACAGTGCTCTCTTAGTCCTTTTAAGTCATAACTTAAAATACAGTTGCTACTTAAGATACAATGAATGAAAAAAAGATGCCAAACTATTGTAAAATAGGTCCTTTGTATGCATGCTATCCATACCTTCTGGCCTACATCTCCTTTGCCAGGGGGTCCTTCAGGGCCTCTTGGACCTTGATTTCCCTTTTCCCCCTTAGAGAGATGAGATGATTAATTTTTATTTAATTAATTTTAGTGGTTTAATCAATTATTTGACTTATGAGAAAGAAAGCTTGCATAAGTATCTTCTCCCAAAATGTTAAAAATCTAGGATAGAAAATATGTTATCTTCTCACTCCCCACCATCAACCCTCCTGCATTCACTTTTTTTTTTTTTTTTTGGAAGAATTCCACGCGTATACTCATATAAGGAAGCGAAATATTTGCAAAGTTATTAGAAAATGTCTTTTTTGACCAATTCTGAGAAAAACAGTTTTTAAGAAGCAGTAATTTTCTGCAACTCCAAAAGCCACAGGCTAATCCTGGCTGCAAATATTATCCAAAAACATTACTTCAATTAATTCACAAATAATCTACATATTATCCTATATTAAGGAAAATTATCTACTGATTTTTTTTTTGCATTATATCAATCAGATTAGTGTATCACAATGCCTGCAGTTAATACAAAAGGTGAAAAGTAGATTAAAACGAAGCTTAAACATTCATCTTTGATTTGAGCTCTTGATGGTTGTGGTAGCACAGAGCCTGCTGTTGTTCAGCACTCCTGTGGCTCCCATTTCTGCGAGACAGCTTCCCACCTGCAGAAAACTGCCACAACACCTCTGTGCCCACTGTTCACTGCGGACATCACACTGCTCTTTGCATTGTCCTGAATACATAAGGCAGCTGCTCAATGCTAACATTTGCAGTTATAATGAATTATGACAGTACCAAGTTGATCATCAGAAAAATGACAGTGTGTGAAAGAAAAAAACAGCATTCCCAAATACAAGAGTTAACTGTAGCTTTAACTCAATGTTTACTTTCAGTTCTGATGCATCTTCCTTATACACGAAGAGGCTCATTTCTAAGCACTTCAATAGTAAGTGATCTCAATTTTGTTTTTCAATGCAACAACAGAAATACTACATATTTCTCCACAGTGGAAGGCTTCCTGCCTCAGGCTGTAGCTTTTCAAATAGCATCTCTAATAGATGCTTGTTACAACTATTCAGATACTTTCTGATTAAAGACTTACTGTAAAAAAATATTGATTTGCTTACACTGAACCATGATCAGTTCATCAGTTCAACATGTTGACCAGGTGCTACCCTCATTTAAGAGTTTGGAGGCCGCCGGATTATCAGCAGCCATTCAACAACCAGCCAAAGCAATGAGTTCTGCTCACTCAGCAGCTCATTCTCTTTGGATACAGAAAAATTAAAAGCATCATTTAATTTGCTTTAAATTGACTATACTGGGCACTATGCTTTGCAGCCCTCTACACTTCTTTCCCTTGTTTTGAATGTACTGATCTTTTTTTTTTTTTTTTTTT
>VXAV01004403.1:258329-289662 GCA_013399715.1 Alectura lathami
GGGAAAAGGGAGTGTAAAAAAAAAATCTTTTTTTTTTTTTTTTTTTTTTTTAGTCAAATTCCCCCACATTATCTGTCCCCCCTTGTTTGGGGCTATAGAAATACTTATTTAAAGTTTAAAAACATATATATCTGTTTTAAAGCTAAATGTTTAGGTTAGTAGCAAGGTCAATATCCTGGCCCTACAAGTTGCTGGGATAGATAATGATGTTAAAAAGCTATTCAAAATGTATTTGTTCCACCCCATATCTCTGGTTCTGACTTTATTCGATAACTTGGTATGTCCTTCCTTTGCTTGTTTTCTTGACAGAAGGATGCCTATTTGGAAATTAAGCCACGTTTATGTTGTAAACGTAGGACTACAATTTTTTCCCCAGAGCAATGTCTGTATATCACAACTTTCGTTTCTACTGCTATCTTTGACAGCAGCTCCTAGTTCTCATGTATGTTTAAAATATTTCTAACAAAGACAGTGTTGTTTCTATAGAAAACAAGCATCAGATCCCCTAAAACTGGCACCTGGAGGTGTAAGCAGGAGTCAGGCAGATATAACCCTTTGAAGACCTGAACTTTGTTGCCTGGCTAACCTGTCGCAAACTGATACCACAAATACTAGTTCTGACACATTGGAGGATACATTCTGAAATCGTTGGCTCAGAACATTATTAAGATCCAATTTAACCTCAGTAATCTGCAAATTAAAACTCTGTGTTGCTAGTATGGTAATGATTTCCCATCAGTTACAACTCCAGGTGCCTGACTGTTCTCCAAATCAGAACAAACCCAGCCTGCCGATCACAAATACACATTCTCCATCCATGTACTTCACACAGAATACAGCCACGGTGGTGAACAGGCTCCACTCTGCTCTATCTAGAAAGTCCAGTACATGCCCCAAATGCATTTTCACTTTATTTCTAGAAAGCTCATACAATGAAGATTTGCAAATTCAAAGACTACTTAGAATTCTTCATAAATAGGATAGTTTGGGAAAATAATTGCTTTGAATAGAGGAGAAATTAGAAGAAAAATATCTTCAGAACTTGCTTTTTGCAAGGAGTAGGTAAGTGCACTAGCTTTAAGTCATAGGTTACAGATGGCAGAATATCATTGTGAGTTTAGCTACACAAAATGTAATAGGTGTTACTGTGAGGGGTACAGTCTCTATCAAAATCTCTAGGCAAAATACAAAAAAAAAAAAAAAAGAAAAAAGAAAAAGAAAAAAAATGTAATACAGCCTATACTTCCAAGATGAAATACTGCTACTACTGAAATCATGATTATAAATGATTTTGGGTGATAAGAGTTGTTTGCCATCAATTTAAGAGAGAAAATCTCTATTTACCATTTTGTGGAGCTGCAAAATGAAGAGATGGAGGAAGGCTGTCAGCACATAATATGAGAGAATTGAACTCACCATTAAAGCAGCCTGGGATGCTTCATGACAGACCAGCTCTTGAGCTGAACCTGTCAGAGGCTCCAGCCAGGGTGTGAAGATCACTACGTGTTAAACTCAAGTCGTGGAAAAAATGTACTGATGAAATATAGTTATTTAAAAGGCTTTTTTAACAAAATGTGTTTGTTTTCTGGGGAGGTACTTGTATTTGGTGGGTTGAAATTTTGAACACACCAAGAAATTCTACATACTGAGTTATGAAATCTTTCAATGAGATCAATGGAAATGTAATAATTGACTTCAGAGATATTGTACTGGAAATCTGCCAGCTGATCATCTGCCAAAGAATTAAGCTAACGTGCAGGAAGGGGAATATACTGTGAAAGTAAATAAACAGATTATCTCAGAAGCCCAATTTCTTATAACTATGCACAGGAGTACTATTGTTCCAGCTTTAAACCTAGTATAAAGTGGAAATTGATGCCCACCTTTAAGTTCATTCCATTACAGGACAATATGATTGTTTTAACAGTAGCTAAGAAATCCAATGCTTATTCAAAATATAAGATTTTAGAGCACACCTTCATGATTTAGTAAGTTAATACAGCATGAGTAAGAGAATTCTGAAAGAGCACAAAAAAATCAGAGAAAGTTGGTACAACCCAGCACAATTTAGAATAGGCAGTAGCTTATTCCCAACATGCACACAAATGCTATGTGCACAGCTGAGATACTGATAGGGTGTTACCGGCATCTATACTGCTGCAATGTGTTTTGTGCATGCAGATCTTGCCAAAATACAGGATATAGCAATGAAGTTTACTGTGTTCCTAAATACACCTTATTGTCTGGATTTCATGACATTATCTGTTCTCATGAAGCCTTTGGACCAGAGTCCCAGCTCAGTGTGTACCCAGATTATCGTAAGTGTTGTACTGTTTTACTGTTATAAAGAAGATTAGAACCATAGAATCACAGAATATCCCTAGCTGGAAGGGACCCCTAAGGATCACCAAGTCCAACTCCCGGCTCCACACAGGACCATCCCAAATCCAAACCCTGTGTCTGAGAGCAGTGTCCACCCAGTGCTCGAGGTGAGGCTGCCCCAGACAGCACAGAGCTGGACTATCCCTTCCCTCACCCGGCTGGTGGTGCTGGGCCTGGTGCACCCCAGGGTACGATTAACCTGTTTTGTTCATTGCTGTTTTCTTCCTTCTGTATCTGTTTTGAAACTGACCAAAAAAAAGAAAAAAAGATTCCTCAAAAGGTTCATATCCTAGACTTCTGTTTCCTTCATGGAATTAATTCAGAATTGAACATGCTGTCCTTTTAAATTCAGCTGATCAAAAACAATTTTTATTAAGTGCTTCCCATCAGCAGGAAATTTAGGGAAGGCCAAGAATAATACAACTAAAGCTAGTACTTGTCTTCTCTTTAATTCTCTTTACAAACTCTCTGTTTTAAGCACTGCTGTTTTTTAAGCCAACAGTTAGCTGAATTTCAGGGCTCACTGCGATGCTTCTGTTTAGAGAAGAAGTCCAAGAAAGATGTAAGGAAATGTTTTATACTATTTTTTTTAGAAAATTATATACACCAAAAGCAACATTTTTAGAACCTTCCATTTCATTTCCAACAGGAGTAATTTTGACTACTGAATTTCATTAATGCCGACAGGTCACAATTAGCAAAGCATCAACGGAAGTTCAGCTTCTGAATGTGCATCAGTTTGTAGCAGTGCAGTGGCAGCATGC
Organism: Alectura lathami; assembly: GCA_013399715.1. Lineage (NCBI taxonomy): Eukaryota > Metazoa > Chordata > Aves > Galliformes > Megapodiidae > Alectura > Alectura lathami. Next base: position 261,476 of record VXAV01004403.1, read on the forward strand.
TACCAGCAAAGTCATCGTGCAGTAACAGGGCACACCCACTGCCCCATAGTGCACTCTGCTTCCAGGGCAAAAGCATCCCTATGGGAGGTATTCAAGGAAAATGTTGTATTAAGGCTTCAGTAGAAAGTTCTGCAAACAAATTTCCACACGTAGAGCCACCCTGCCACGTTTACCTACAGCTGTGCTTCTTGCAAAAATGGCCAGGATATACACAGCATGGCTTTTGGAAGAACGTTACACAAAGCACGCCAGCCTGGAACCCAAGACAAATCGCCTTTCAGCCTATAAGCTCCCCTAACTCACTACCAACTCTTATTTCAATAGCTCTCTGCTTCACTAGTGGAGCTAACAGGGACAGCTGTGTGTAGTTTTGGGGCCTGGATAGAGCAAGGTTAGGGATGGACTTCCTCACCTGGCAGAGGTGCCTGGGTAAGAATTACACAAAGACCAGTGCAGATATTGGCACTTCTAGGGTGGCAGACTGGAAAACAGGCACAACATACATAGTTGCTACCTTCCAACTTTGTGAGACTGATCAAAAGCCACCTGAAGTCAGTGCATTTTGATTCAACAGGCTTTGGGCAAGTCGGTCTCTTTGTCGGTACGTGGAAGCCCAGCAGGTGACACAGCAATTGCCTTGGCCCCTCTTCTCTCTCCTCCTTTATCCATTGCCACTAAGAATTTCTCCCACTTCCCCAGAATACGAGTATTCTGCAAGATTTGCTTAAGCTATGTGATTACCATTCCTCCCACTACCCTCTCATGCTGACAGGATGATCTGCCTTTGACAACTGCCAGAGCTGGATCCCAGCTCTGGCCTCTAGCCTGAGCAGCTGTAGGCTCTGCCAGGAATCACATCTGCAAGAACTGCCCTCTTCCCCTGCTACCGCTAGAAATGGTGCACAGACATGTGCACACAAGCCAGCTTTAGCTGCTGCTGGACATAGTGGTTGTTTCCCCGATGCGCAGAGCTGCAGACTGGTGTTTTGCCACAGTGCTTCTCCCCTGTGTTCTCCCCCCACCCACCTCTCACACATTCACTCGCAGAGCTCTGGGCTGGCAGCCGTGTCCAGGCAGTGCACAAATGATGAGCTTTCCAAACTCACAGCCCTCATGTCTATCATGGGAAAGGCAGCCCGGCATGTCCATTGTGCCAGGATGTATTAGCATGCCACAGGATGAATGCAAAAGATGTACACAAACTTGAAATAGAGAAAGTAAGTGTATCAGATTAAAAATAAACAAACAGCAGCACACAGCACTACTGCACTTAAGTAGGGTACTCTGGACACAGAAAAAGCCACTAAGGACATTGGCTCCTTTTGTCAAAACTAGACCTATGAAACTGTATAGGAACTTGTTCCATTCTGAAAAATGGCGTTTGGTAAATACAGACTCCTCTCTCAGCTGAAACAATAAACCTTGCCCCTTTGTTGTGTTTGGAACTTGTCTCCCAATTTTTTTTTTCCCTGTTTTCCAAATGGACATCATGTTTCATGTCTATTTCTGAAGACTTCTGACAGAATTTTCCAAAGGCAATAACTCTGAGGAACACTTTCTATTACAAACCATTTGCTCCTTCCCAAGATCACCCACATGCTAGAGCTATGCTAATATATGTTCTGGAAAAGAATTACAGTTTTCTCTCTAATAACTGCTGTCTTTTAACCAGCTTCTCAGCAGCTTTATTGGTAGATACTGGTGCAGACATTGTAAGCAGGCATTATAATAAAAATTAGAATAAAAAACACATAGAGCAGTATTAAAATTTTGATTTTTTTGAATGTTTTACTCCCTGACAGGGGAGGATTAATGCAGTGAAAAAAAAAAAAAAAAAAAAAAAAAAAAAAACACTNCCTTTTCCCAGAGAAGATGCAAAATTGGAAACTTAAACAATCTCTACCTGTTTTAAAGACTCTATATTTCAAACTTCATATGACTATTAGTGTCCCTGGCTTTTATCTTTCGCAGTCATGGTGGTAGAGCAATAGGAAGAAAAATTTCACTTGATCTGAGCCAACATTTTTACATACTAAAACTGTACCATTTTAAGCTTAGAATATACTTAATAGTCCACCTCTCTACAAACAGTTTGTTGTTATGATAAATATAGTGCCATTATAAATAATTTCTTTACTTTTCAGAAAGCAAATACACACTGCAAGGAACAGAAAGACTGTCTTTCAGGGTCTGTAATACTGTAACAATTAAGCTAAAGTGAAAAATAAGCTCTCAAATTTAATGATTTTCCTTTTAAAGTAAACAATAGTAACAGCTATGTAAGCAGATACAGATGTTTAATAGGTATTGTTGATGTTTTAAATTTGTAAGCTAGTTGTGCTACACTGGAACTCTACTGCTTTACAGGGAAAATGAATTTTTCAGCCTCCTGGGAAAGATGCAACTTGCCAGACAAGTAAGGAAAGAAATTGCATGCCATGAGAGAAGAAGCAGGAATCCTTAGCAGTTCATTCTGGAACACATTTTCAAGGAAATATGCAACAACGGATTTCTCATAAAGGTTATTACCCTAAGAGGTTTTTGCAGAAATAACTACTTTGAATACCCACATTCAAACTGAACTGTTTCCTTAAAAGTTTGAATACATATCAGTTCTTACAACTTTAGACTGTAATTCAAAATCTTTCTATGCATCTGAAATTTCCTAGAGAGGCTCTCACTGTAACAGTGGCTTTTAAAGAATGTGTTGTTCTCACTCTTTACAGGAATAAACCATAGTTCTTAGAAATGTGTTCATTGTATGCAGTAGCTGGTCTACGAGTCTGAACAAACAATCCCAATGGTCTAAGAGTTTAAACAAACAACCCTTACCTTATTTCTGAAATGATAACCATAAGAACTCCTTATGAGTGGCTACCTCAGCCGTACAGGTCAGGCTCACTTCCTGATTTTATACCCCAATGTTATACGGTGTAACCAAATCATTCTCTTGGTAAATTGTCCACTTTTATTTACTTTTTTTTTTTTTTTTTGAATGTTCAGTCCCTCACTAATAAACAGATTTTCAAAATTGCCTTGAATATGAACATTTACAGAATCCTACTTGTGCTATTGTATAGAATACACCTTTTCATATTAAAAAGTAGTTAGTAGTTAAGGAAGTATTTTTTAATAAATTAATGAAACAGGCATAAGCATGTTGTAAATTAATTTATTTAACATCAAGAATACTAGGTAAATGTGCATCTGTACATCTTACATTGTTCAACCTGATGAGGCACTTTAGCTTTGCAAAAATGTAAGCAGCAAAAATGTAGAACTGAGAATTTTTTTTCACCAAAATATGGCATTAAAGTTATTAATTCAATGGCATTAAATTCATTCTTAGAACTCTCTTGTTTCCTAGAAAAATTATGGTGATTCTGTTTCATTTTCAGAGAGGAAACCAAGATGCATGAAAACCTTTCATGTTAGAATATACAGATTTTTTCCTAGAACCCTTTTTTATTGCTTTTGAAAGGTACAGATGTCTTCCAGTAAGAATATAACCACGTAATATAAGTGGTAATGAATCAATCCAAGATAAGTAAATGCAGTAGCCAGTTAGAATGCTCTTTTCCTGCATTCGCCAATGCAGTTTAGAGATATGCAGAACATAAGCAGTTAAATCACACACAACAGGCAACTAGAAATACTGCAAGAGAGATGAGATTCTCTTTGGATAATGTTTCTGGGCACTGCTGCTTACAGCAGAATACATTATCTTAACACAGCCAGTAAATGTTGTGTTTCTATCAACACAGAATACTAACTCTACCTCCTGTGTCCCCTTATGAAAGCTTGTGCCTTCCTGTAATATTCTCAATGGGATCTTTGAGAGGCACACCTGGCAAAAGCAAATACTCTTGATTCAATCAACAGACCATCTATTAACACCCATCTAACCAAAGCCTGCCAATCCAGGCAGGAATATGGGATATCACTGCTGGAGCAGACAGAGCCAAGCATGGCATGGCTGTTCTCTTTGCTGTTTCTAGTACTTTTAATCCTTCTCTACATGCTATCTTTTTTTTTTTTTTTTTTTTTTTTTTTTTTTTTTGGGAGAAACAGTTGTTTGCGTCAGCCAGCAAAATCATATTGTAGACCAACAAAGCCTTCTTAGTGAGATGAGGAACACAAAATCTGAGTTCCTTATTCCTACAAGCTGCAGTTTGACAAGAATCAAATGTCTTTACCATAGACGGAGGGTTTTAAATTGAAGTTCTGCAATTTCAATTAATTAATTGGGTGTGGTAACTTCAAAAGAGATATAGAAGTTTTTCTCCTAAGTGCCTTTTGCTATTTTCTTTACATGTTCTATACCTGGTTGACGGGTATAGTGTGCTTGGATGTAAGTTTTTATGTAACAACGCATTGTTACAGTCAATGAAGCTGAAGTATGCCTTAAAGTGAATAACCCTCAGCACACTTGTGAAAAAGATACAAAGTACAGCTGTGAATGATGTTTTTTCTTGGTATTTTAGTTAGGGTGAGAGAGAAAACAATGTAGATTTTGCCTTTAACAATTTAACATCTTTCTAGAGAAAGGTTGCCAATAGACAAAACAGAAAGTCAGTAAACAGAAAAAAAAAAAAAAAACAGAATAATCCTGGTCATTTGCTCAGGACATGCTTGGGGAACAGGACCAAGATGATTGTTTCAGAAGACAGGAGACACAGAGTGAAATTAGCTAGTTCCCAACTCCGAAATGTCCTACCACTCTTTATTTATTTTATTTTAAAATTACTATGTTTTGTACTGAGTTGTAGGTTTCCTGTTAACATGCAAATTCAACATTTGGTTAAATAGAAATATATTTAGTGTCAGTATATATAAGTGTATTGTTACTTTTATAGAAGTAGAATTTAAATTTGTCATTTGAAATGGCTCAGCACCTTTGTGGAAACAGTTTATTTGGTAATAAAACTGTTTAGATATATTTGAGATTTTAAAACTTTGCAGAAATGGAAATAAATAAAGCTTTTAAAAAAATTGCTTAATTGCAAAAGCTGCTTTTTGTTTTCTACTGCGCTGGCCTGCATTCTGTGCAGGACATACATTCTTCAACATTGAAAAGAAGGCAAAAGTAAGATGACATAGTTGGCTTCTATAATTAAGAGGTTATTAAGGACAAGGGCTGACTGCAACCTGCAAGACATTAAGGATATGATTCAGCTCCACACGAATACTCCTAAACTTAGGTGTCTACACGGAAACAGGCTGTAAGTGGAAAGTTGGTCAATCCAAGTAGTGGGGCTTTGAGATCTATTCAGCTGATCGCTGACAATATGATAAGGAGCATCATATTATGCAATTGTGCAGCCAGTAAGAATCATACACTGACAGATTAGCCAGCATCATAAGGGAGAATTAAAAAATGCAAATGAATAACAGAGGAAGCAAGGTATGAAATTTCTTTCAGGTAATTTCTTGGACAAAGTTTCCAGACTCCATGCAATGTTGTTTCAGACATGTCAAATTAAAGCAGACAAGGCTGCTGATGGCTGCCAGAGCAGTGGCATCTGGGCAGCACAGAAACGTGTCTGTCACCTGGCACTGCAAAGCCAGAGAAGGGGTATGGCACTGCTTACGGAGGCTGGGGAGGGACTGGACTGGCCGGATATATGAGTGAACTGTAGACTCCATAGATGAGACCCAAAGTGTCCGTAGGCTGAGCTTGATCTAGAGTTTACACTGTGAGGAACTGAATTTCCTCTTTCAAGCCTCAACATGGCCCACCAACAATGAATATGAATGTTCAGCAGCGGTGTTCTGCATTATGTCACATTGATACTAATGCTACGAAACTGTCTTCAGCTCTGCTAAACCAGGGTGAAGTCACCAGTTCAGCTCAATAAGCAGAAAGTATTAGCATGGAAAGGCCACGGGTACAAGGAATTGCGCTAAGAATAGCTTCATTTCTTTTATCCAGGGCAGTTATTCATAACTGCAACTTTTCAGATATATTGTATTATGTGTCATGAAAACTAATTTTAAAAGAGCAACTGGCTAATCTTTCCGTGAGGACAAAAGATATTGGAAAGATCGCTATGTGTCTGAACTAAAAAAGGCCTTGACCTTTACTAGCTGAATGGGTGTTTATTAAGCTGTAAGCAACTACTGATGATCTGTACTGATCATTAAAAAATTTTTCACTCATCTCAAATATGCTCAAAAATGCCAAAGGTTGGCTTTGGCACCAGGTAGGGACAAGAGATAAACTCCAAACATGTTTCTTATATATTCTTTAGCTCTAAGTATAATTACCTAAATGTATTAATTACACTTGTCTGATAGTATTTTTATTTTCATAGATAACTGAGCCTGGAAAAACTTTGGCTACAGACTTTAGCCAGCAGGTTGCTGAACTGGAAGTTGAAAAACAAGGATACTTGCTTTCTTTTTCATACTGAAAATATGCAGCAAAAGCAAAATAAGAGACCATAAATTCTGCTCTCAGGTAGATGAACTACAGAGAGTAAGCTGCATGTATTTTACAGACAGGTAAGTGTATGAAGAGACTGATAGGAGGACAAATAATATACAAAAAATAAGGTTTAGGGTATAACAAACGTATCTACTAGTACTATCCTAGACTCATCAGTGTGAAATGACAGATACAAAAATTACTGTCCTTTGCTGCGCTGAAATAAAAGAGAGGCATGACTTTTCCACATGCATGAATAGGTTCTTTCAGACCCATCTTCTTTCTTTCCTCACTTCTGAAATATTCTGCAGCAGATTTCCAAATCAAGCGTTTTATGGAAAGATGAAGAAACAAGAAGTATGAAAAAGCACTTGTCAGGAGAGGAAAATCATGGAGGATGCCAGTATTCCAGACTTTTTACCATAAATATTTCCCACATCTAAGTTTATTTCTGTGGATCTTCAAATTAACTTGTTGCCTAAGAAACAAAACATGAATGTTCAAATGTCACATCTTTGTCAAACTGCTCTGTGTTCATTTGGTTGCCTTGCAAAACTCAGATATGGCTATTCTATTATTCAGGCTATCAATAATGTTGTGGTGAAAAAGACATTTGTCATTAGACTCTACATTTTCAAACTGATACATACAAGATCCTTCTGCACTGAATAGCAATGTTAATATGCTAATAGCTGTCCCATGAGCAAGACAACTGTATTCAGACAAAGCAAATTGCTAAAGATGTGCAGATCAGAAGACTGTCTAAATTAATCAGATACCTTATCCAATTGTTTTTGCTTCACAAGCTGCAGTTATTATCTTCTATGATCTATTTTCAATATAATCTTACACCCCTTCAAGTAGTCCTGAGTTTTTACAATATAGAAGCAACATAAAAAATGGCCTTAAAAACTCATTCTCAAGATTTTATAACGACCACCTAAAATCACTTAAAATGTTTAAACATGAGGCATTTCAGCCAAAAATATGCTAGAGAAAACTTCCCAAGTGATGGCAGACGCAAAGACATACTCCATTGGCTTAAATTCCAAATTAAGCTGCTGTGGCTCTAGGCAGGTCCCTAGCAGCACCCGACTGTGTCCCAGACTGATGGCTGGGACCCAAGTGGAGCACAGGCTGTACATCCCAACAAGACAAAGCCTACATACCATGAACACGTTCCTGTGCACCAAGCAGGTGATGTATATTATTGCTGTGCAAGGGACACCACTAAAAAAACCGCTGACGAGAAGTGACAGTACAGTAGTAAGACTCCACACAGATCTTCTGTATCCTCTCTGCCTGTATAACATCTACTCACACACAACTTCACCTTACCTTGCTTCCCTGAATGCCTTTCTGTCCTGGGTCACCTGGAGGTCCTCTGATACCCTGCACAAAGGTTGAAGGATAGAATGAGTTTCCTTTGAAGGTACATGTAATATTTCTCTTGAATTTGGCCACAAAAGGATACAGTAAAGTGTAGCACAATGCTAAGCTGTGAAGGACAAGCAATTTCTGCTTCATATCCTGTGAACTGCCCAGTACACTGGTACCATACTGTTCATATTCAGTAAGCAATGCTGGCAGAAAAGATATCTTACTACTCCATACAGATTACACCTTTTTTATCTGAAGCTTTCTGTTCCTTTCTTCTCTTATTCCTGACGTCAAATCTGAATTATTTTCATATTATTTCTTCTGCCCAAGCAAATAAACTAAGCCACCACCTCCTCACCATTTAGCTCTGTTTGTAAGCAAACACTTCCCCTAAAGCTCTCTCTCCACTAATGACTTGAGATTAATTTTAATTCTCTGACAATACTATTAATTCTCTCCCCTTGCACAATGAAATCATTAATGGTTCTTTGGGAGCAATGACAGATGAGGAAGCTCCTTCATTGACACAGAAATAAAATAGCTATAGTAAAATAGATGGGAAAAAGTAGGTTTGATAATTATGAACAACAATGAGATCACAGGATGGGCAGATTACATCAAAGCAGGAGGTATTTTAATTCTCAGTGAAACCCTTCAGGAGTTCTGTGGCTTGTGAGTTAGTGAACATCCTGTGGGGATCTGCTGGGTCGCCCAGATGGACCACTTTGTTCAACACGACTGCAACTACCACTAACACGGCTTGTCATCAAAAGAAATTGGAAGCTTCAAGAAGTTTTTTTAAAAAATCTCTGGAAGAAAAAAATCATGACCGATAAAAAGGATTATACCACCAAATTACATTTTATTGTAGCAAAAACATTGGGACAAAAATGGGTAAGTTTATGCTCATAAAAAGGAAGAAAAACTGGCCAAAATCTGACCAAAAAAAAGCATTCATGGTGCGTCGTTCACTCCGTTTCTTAAATATGATAAAGTACAGGAGACAACCATCCAAAAAGAAACCAAAATAATCCCTTTCAGTTACTGTCACTAATAACTATAGTAAACCCTCCAAAATGATACATCTTGGCTCACAACAGATTTGAAAATTTGGGAATATTGAAGATTTTGTATCTTTCCTGGATTTCCAGTGGGGAAAAAAAAATATATTGTTATCTCATTTTCTAAACAACAATCATAGTCTTTGCAGAAACCATGTAAAAATGCAATTACACACCTAAGTAACAGCATATAGCTCATAATTCATATACCGGGGGGATGTCAGTGAACAAAATGAAAATAGTGTTCCAAAACATAGTTATGCTTAAATCATAACTTTACAAATGGGAGAGTAACTGTCTCATTAGAGTACAGTGATGTCTTAAATGCTGTAACGTCCACAGACTCACAGTTCTATGGCTTTTTTCCTTGGTTTACACATTGTAATTGAGTACTAATAGGAATCTTGCAGTTTTGTTCGTTTCAAGTGAAGCAAACTCCATTCTCTTAGTATCTTGATGTCATAGAAATAAACAAAATACTACTTCAAAATCTCTTAGTACTTAAAAAACATTTCTAAAAGAGATTTTGAAAAATCACATTTTAATAAGATATTCTTCCCAAGCAAAAAATGATGACCATGATTTAAGAGGGACAAACATCCCAGTAGTAAAATCAAAACGAGATTGAGGAAGGGTGGTATAGAATGTACTAATAGAAACATACAAGTTAAGATAAATTACTCCCAAGCTCAGTGCATGTTATCTTCCTCTTAGTCACTAAGCAGGTTGTAGTTCCTTAGTTCTCATAGCTCAAAATTGCAGTGAATCCCTGAAGCCATTGATTAATCCTCTTGTATAGGGCTACATTTGTTTGTTTCTGCTCCCCAATAGTTAGGATTTTTTGGTGTAATTTCAAACTTAAATTGAATGTAGACCATTGCACTATATGACATTATGTAACATTAAGCTCAAAACTGGGATACTGTAGGAGCAATTGTAGTTTCTGTATATATAAAAAGGAAAACATTATTTATTTAAATGTGATTTTGCCTTAAAATCATCAAGTTATATGATTGTACAAGAATTTAGAGATGGTTTGATTTTCAACAGCAGCTGGTATTTTACAAAGGCTGAACATATACTGCATGAGGAATGGAATTCACGTAGGGAAATGCTGGTGATCTGATTTGTCTCAGTAATTCCTTTCAAGACTGGTCAAAAATTCCTTAGACTCCATGTGTTTCTATGTCTTAATAAAGAGGAACAACTAAGTGTTATCATTTAGGGCACAGATCACATCGTTACTTCTTGCTTACCAGATGGAAACAGAATTATTGGAGCACAAAGTAATGAACTAATAAATAAGTACCATTAATGCATTTCCATTGCTAAGCAAAAGCAAAGCAGAAAAACTTCATTAAAAAATATTAAAAACGACATTTAGGACTAAATGTTCACATCTCAATATCACAGAATCAATTTCCGTTGCCCTATTCCGTCCCATTATGCTTTCTTTCATATAGCCCTGAAGCAGACTCAGCAGAGAAGTGAATGGACAAGAGGTGGCAGTCGCCACTCCGCATGACCTATGGATCTAGTGGGAGACCGCTGTAACTGCTGGAGATCCCTGTTCCAAAAAGCAGGTATTTTTAGGTGTCTAGTACCAATCTTGTTAGGGAAATCAGACCAGTTTTCAACTAATCATGTCAGATTTCAGCCTCTCCAACAACCTTCTGTTTCTCTGTCTGCCTCATATTCCAGAAGGACCATGTTCAGATTTCAAGACACATATAACATAAGATTAGTTTAACAAGTTGGGATATGACTGGGCATGATTTTACACAAAGTGCAAGAAGAGAGCTCTATAGGTGGAAAGTCCAAATGCACCACTCATCTCTGAGAGCTTTAAGCAGTAGCAGCTAAGAATTTTTTCTTTGAAAATTATTTTTAGAAGTCAAAGTTTGCCAGACTCTGCGCTCTTGGTGCCTCAGGCACCAAATGTGCTGCTCTCCACAGAGCTGACAGGTTAGAAACTTCCAGAGAATAATGTTTGTCCTTTCTATGTGGTATCTTTTAGTTCCCTTACCTGAGGTCCCCGAGGTCCTATCTGGCCCAAAGGACCTTCAAAACCCTAAGGAAAAATAAGATTCAATTATCAGATTAAAAAAGAAACTGTAATTACTGACTTCAAAGTACTGAAAACTGCAGTGTACATGTAGTGACCCATATCTCTGTTCAAGCATTTTCTAGGAAGTCTGTTCACTCTTCACAGTACTGTTGTTCTTCTGTATTCTGTGATTGTTTGTTACATTCCACTTTCAGTATTCGGCTAAAATGCTTTCCTCGTAGAACAAACGTTGTGGATGGCTGCTTAACGTCATAGCTATTTGGTTAACTAGTTGTTCTTTGCCACAGGCCTTGACATTTAATTTCAAGTAGTATGTTAGACACAGAATTCTTAAAAAAAAAATAAAATAAAAAATTATAGTGCTTATACCAGAATAACTTCAGCTAACTTTGTCTCAGTAACTCAGACTGCAGCAGGGTAGAATCACTCTAATAGCTTGCAAAAATCATTTTAAAATGCCATATTTTATTATTACATTAGCTGTCATTTCTCCATTGAAAGAGTTCCTAACAGCTACTGCTACTGTAGATTGATCACAAATCTTCTCACTGCGCTGTTTTTCCTTCGGTCATCAGAATGCATTTTCCATGGGATTTCACTTCCACCGACTCAATACTGAGCTGTAGGTTTTCTAAAGCAAGAATAGTCTTCTGCAAGTGATGTACCTATCTTTTGTTTAAGTAGTGATATGTCCAAGTACAGATGCAGCAGCAGACTGCTGCGTTTTTCAAGGGACATGTCACATTTTGAACCCATAACAGCCCTGACAAATTTAGCAATGACACCTAAGCAGCCACACTCCCTTTGCTGCCTTCACACACAGATCTGGAAGCTCTAACAATTCTGTACACCCAGGTATTAGCTCCCAGGCTGATTGCCAACTGCCAGAGAACAGACAGCCCCACTCAGTTCTAGCTCATTTTATGAGTCCCATAAACATTCAACATACATACAACAGTATTTTGATGTGATGATAGATTTTTTTGGTAGAATACAAGAATATGACTGGAGTCAACTTTGATTTCAAAGCTGTTGACTAGCTTTTAAAGAAATTCAGAGTGACAGCAAGAAAACATTTGCTGGAGTCAGTCTGATTAGTGGGATTGGAAAGCTGGGGTTGGTGGTGGGGAATGGAGAATTTTCAACCAGGCAATCCTGCCAGATATGCTTCTATAGCCATCGCTGCAGTTCAAAAATCCAGCTTGCAATATTGAAGTTGTTCTTCACACATTTGGCCATACCTGCCCTGTTTCTGATGTTTTTGCCCAGCATAGATTACTTTCAGTTAAAAAAAAAAAAAAAAAGAATCATTTAGCATTTGTCATGTGAAGCTGGGAATTGTGGAAGTGACTCTAAATTTCATTTATTCACTAAGTTCCTGAAGTCGACAATTCATCAGTGTCTGATCCTCTACAGAGGTCAAACTTTTTTTTCATCACCGTCCTCAACAGAAATTAACCAAGCAAATTTCCAGCAGCCATGGCATATGGTTTCTACATTCAGATTTTGGCTGCTTTGATTACGTTTCTTGCCAGCTTCTGAACAGCTTCCTTTTATCTTCGTGGACATTTCACATAACCTCATGCTATTTCTCATATACTCCCTGGATAAAGAAGTTAAGAAGTTACAATCATTTTTTTATTCCTCAGAGAGATGCAACTCTTTCACATTCTTATTGATATTTCAGCCTCTTCTGACTCACTTGCTGCCATTTTGAATCCCAGCATCTTACAAAACACAAATGATCTTCCAATTTTTATTATGGGTTTGTTTTTTTTTGTGACAAATACTGCTGCTTTAAATATTTCTACCTGAAATTCATCATCAAATAGCAGGTGCCTGGAAACATAAACTTTTCAAGTTGTTTTTTGACAAAGGTAAGTGTAATGTGGATGTTAAAATGGTAGAAATATTTGACAGATCAATTCAGATAAAATCCACATTCACCTCCATTAATTTACACTTTAGGTTAAAAGAAGAGGAGCAGACAGAAATGCGAATACACATCAGCACAGATGGGCTAGTAGACATCTTCTTAAAGTTGTTCAGGATGAATAAGAACCTGTTTCCACTGAAATACGACTTTATATGTTTGAACAAAAATTTTAAGCATTTTAAGCAAAAAACCTGGTTAACTCTGTTACAACCTCACAGTCCTTTGTAAACAGAGCTTGGCACGAGTTAGGTAAGCCTTTGATTGAGGTATATGACTACATTTCTTCTGCAAAATGGAAAAAAGAATACAGTGAACTGGGGGGTTCACTTTCTATGAACAGTATTTTTAGTGCAAACGTGTATCTACTACCAGGGAATTATAAGAGGTTCTATTTTTACAGTAACCATTACAAGCTATTTTATAAATATGTTGTGTGATTTTTCAGTGTGCAACGATTGAAATAAAAATTGTACTTACTTTTTCCCCTTTTACTCCTGGGGGTCCACATTCTCCTCTTTCACCCTTTACAAGAAATCAACAGGTTAACACCTAAACAAGATGTTTTGATTACATTCAGTACATTATTCAGATTATATTTTTAATCCTGTACTTATTTTATTCCAACAAGTCAGTCTGCCATCTCACTTAAACTACATAAATGATGGCTTTACTTCTAGGGATTGCACTGGGAGCTCTCATGACAAAACAACAAGACAGGTTCTTCTTTCCATTCTTTCACATACATCATTAACAAGTGACAATTTATTTTTACAGTACTTTCATTCAATAAAAATCTTACCTTTTCACCCTTATAACCAGGAGCTCCCTGTTTGAAAACAAAAAATAAGGGTTTAGGATCATAGAAGAGAATGTAATGGCATAACACACTGCTTATTTACATAGGAAAAAAAAACAGTAAAGAATTATGTTTAAGAAGTTTAACTATTCATGAAAATAAAGTATCTCTCTGGAATTATTTAAATTGTAATTATCTGCAAATTTAAAAATGTGCATTTTTTCATAGAATCATTCCTCATAACAATGGCTGTAAATGTGCTGGTGAGATTGTCAACCTTTAAGGAGATCATAGAATCATAGAATCACAGAATGGCTTGGGTTGGAAGGGACCTCAGAGATCATCTAGTTCCAACCCCCCTGCCGTGGACAGGGCTGCCAGCCACTAGCTTACTAGATCAAACTGCCCAGGAACTGTCTCCTTCCTGCCTGTAAGCTCCTTTCAAGTATTGGAAGGCTGCAATGAGGTCTCCCCGGAGCCTTCTCTTTTCCAAGCTAAACAATCCCAACTCCCTCAACCTTTCCTCACAGGAGAGGTGCTCCAGCCCTCTGAGCATTTTGGTGGCCCTCCTCTGGACCCGCTCCAACAGCTCCACATCCCTTCTGTACTGGGGGCCCCAGGCCTGGACACAGTACTCCAGGTGAGGCCTTACAAGGGCAGAGCAGAGGGGGACGATCACCTCCCTCTCCCTGCTGGCCACCCCTCTCTTGATGCAGCCCAGGATGCCATTGGCCTTCCTGGCTGCAAGAGCGCACTGCTGCCTCATGGCCAGCTTTTTGTCAATCACAACGCCCAAGTCCTTCTCCACAGGGCTGCTCTCAAGGAGTTCTTCTCCCAGTGTGTACACACACCTGGGATTGCCCCGACCCAAGTGCAACACCTTGCACTTGGCCTTGTTGAACCTCATCAGGTTCTCGTGGGCCCACTTTTCCAGCCTGTCCAGGTCCCTCTGGATGGCATCCCTTCCTTCAGGGGTAAAAGGGGAGATATACACTGACATTTAAACTGAACTGATCTCATGTATGGAGTAGTGTTAATCTTTCAAATGTGAATCAACAAGAATTCAAGCTGAGAAATACCAGCAATCAGAAGCCGTTGTAGAACTATCTGGATGTTGTCAGTGATGACATCTTCAGTTCTATCTTTGCAAAAGCATAACGGAAGTCAATGCAAAATCATGTAGCCTCTAAAGTTCCTTTTGTCAGGAGCATTCCAACTCTATGGTTAGAATGAAGTTATTTTTTACATGTTTGTCTCAATGTAGATGCTTCTTTGAACCAGAGCTTTGTTCACGTGCTCTAAATAATCAAATAAAGTGGGTATGTGAAAAATGGATAACATATTTTCATTTCCATGGAAATGAACTTTGATATCCTCAGGATCTAGAAGATAATCTGAAAAAAAACAACTGTAGTAGTCACATACCTCTTCACCTTTTTGTCCATGATCTCCTTTTTGAGCATCACCCTACCAGAAGCAAAGGAAAACAATTGAAATACGTATTGTTCTTTTATTTATTACTAATATATTAAAACCTAGAACACTGTTTAAGGATCAGAAGCTGTCTTTCCAGTTTAGGAACATCTACACTTCCGCCCACAATTAAGAACACACGGTTCTTGAACACTAACACAGAAAACTCAACTACTGTTATTAGACAACAGAAATCCAGTCATCAGAGGAAGCTGCTCCATACAAGAGATTTGCATACTGTTAGAAAGCTCTGTGGAGCTTAATGAGCCTTCAGACAGATGCAGAGATCTCTGCTGCTAGAGAAATACTTGAATGATAGGCAGTTTAGTTTTAATTTTTTCTTTCTGACTACTAAAGCAGCTAGCTATAAATCTCTCAGTCTTTCAAATCACATTTTACCATATCTCTTCTTTACTATCTTCACTTCTATGGATTGGACAAAACTAGACAGAAATTTGCCTTTAAAAAACAAACAAACAAACAAAAATACTCTCTTTACCTTGTTTCCTTTTGGTCCTGGCTCACCCTTTTCCCCTCTTTGTCCAGCACTGCCCTGAAACAAAGTAGAAAAATGTTATTACAATTTAAGGATAAAATTCCCTGTTCCTTTAAGACTATAGCTTTGGTTCAGGCTAAAATCATTATGGAATATGCTTAGGTATAAATCCACACCGATTCAGGTATGGCATATGTGACACTACCTTCACTTAGCTTAAAAAAAAAAAAGAAAAGAAAAAAAAAAGGAAAAAAATATTAATAAGGCATCTGTGATTTATTTATTTTTGTCAATGTTCATTGATAAATACACTTTCTACCTTCAACTTTAGCAAAACAGAGAGTTTCAAAATCTAACCAGCAAGGTGTTACAGAAAACATAACACAGTTCTCCCTCCCCATTTTTTTCAGATACCATCACTCTCTGCTCCCTTCCATTTAAAAAGAAGCTATGCATAGAACATCTTAGTGTCAGTATTCGTCTGCTCCAAAATAAAAAATACTACAGCCCTAGAGCTGTTTGGAGAATCATGAAGATGAGGAATAGGAATCTTGGTGAATATGTATACATACACATAGATATATATATACACTCACATATATATACTAATTTAGATGTGCACATGTATATTTGTGTATAACTACTGTGTATTTTACAATAGGTTACATCTGATCACTTTGGATAAAACTGCTTAACATTCCTAGATCTTAAATTTTCAGCTGGAAGCAGGGGGTTTAGCTCTAGGTGGACATTATCCAAAGTCAAGAGACTGGATGATAGGCCTTGCATTCATAACCTGCTACAATGTTTACCCACAATGTTTACCCAGTAATATAAACATATTTCCAAGATCATATGTGATTATAGATAGACTGTCTGTTTGAGCTATTAAAATGGCACTGGCCTTTCTGGAGATTTCAGCCATTTGCTACGATACATCACTTCTGTTTACCATATATGCACAGATGTCTTGCTTTTATAGACATAGTAACAAATTATAACATTGTGCAACATTGACCTCAATGATTAAAACTCAAATTTGCAAGGTTTTTCATGTGAACACATACTTACAGAATCACCTTTGTCTCCTTTCATTCCCTTTTCACACATATTCTTCTGCAAACACTAAAAGATTAATGGGAACATTAAATAGCACATTTTTAAATGTATAATTTCAAATTTCTTAAGCAAAACCTCTGCTTTTGCCTACTGACACAATAGGAAACATAAAAATAAATGATATACAGATAAATATTTCCTGTATAATAATCATAGAATCACAGAATCATAGAACGTCTTGGGTTGGAAGGGACCTCAGAGATCATCTAGTTCCAACCCCCTTGCCGTGGACAGGGCTGCCAGCCACTAGCTCACTAGATCAAACTGCCCAGGAACTCATCCAGCCTGGCCTTGAACACAGCCATGGATGGGGCAGCCACAGCTTCTCTGGGCAGCCTCTTCCAGTGCCTCACCACTCTCTCAGGGAAGAGCTTCTTCCTGATGTCCAACCTAAACCTCCCCTCTTTCAGTTTTAGCCCATTCCCCCTTGTCCTACCATCATGCACCCGTAATAAACCGTGTAATAAACATTACACTGCTGTATAGCCCAACCATAATCAGTTGTTTGAATCCCAAACGTTGTTTATAACACAGATAAATCAGCTACTGCTATAACTGCAAATGTTTAAAGTAGCATATACATGGTATAAAGTACTGTGAAAACCTTATGTAATTTTTGGACAATTTTGACATTGCTATAATTTTCTAATGGACAACTAATGAACCTTCAAGTCTCGTATTGGTCTTATTCTGCTTTGGACAGAAGAGTTCTTTATGCCTTACTGCTGATGCTACCCACTACTGAACAGACGTAGATTTAACAGGAACAGGGTAGGAGAAACTCTATTCAGGAAAGGAAGAGTGATTAATCCTGCATAAATGTTGATTCATAGAAGAAGCAAACATAGGAGGAAAAGATATGATCTAGTATTAACAAGAGTAACCAAGAGTGGTAAGAGCAAAATTCAAAAAACCTACTTGCTTCTGAAGTAAGGCTTCCTGAAAAGAAAAGAAAAATATTATTTCCATATAGATTTCATTTAACAGTGTACTAATTTAACTATTTTCCCTCTCTAGTTTACAGAATTTCCAAGGTAAATGGTAAAGAATGTGAACACCTTCATCTGCCATCGCTTTCTTACATTGTGAAGAATCAGTCTATGGAACTAGTGATGTAGAAAAGCATTCTCCAGCATGAGTAGGGGGGTGCTCCATGCAACCCATAATGACCAGAAAGGAAGTAGCTAACGAGATAATACTAAGGACCAACGCTAAGAAGGGGAATATGAAAAGACTAATGAAAGGCCTTACTATGGAAGCTTTTACTAATAGGGGGAGGACTCAATGTTTTATCAATGTTATGCATGACAGCATCAGAAACCTTTTAAAGCTTTACCATATGCTCAGAGCCACATTCCATGCACTGGGAAATACCCTGGCCTCCAGCGGCTACCACAGCTGCTGTGCTATTATTGTCCGAGCACACAGCTCCTTGGAGAGCGGCGGGAACGAGGAAGCTCCCTCAGTCCTGACTCTGGATGTAACACAGAGACATGCACCACAAAAACATCCCTCCCAACAGCATTGTTCCCTGAGATCTCTGGGAAGAGTTCTTGTTTTCAAAACATATAAATTCACAGGGAGAAGACATACACTTGGAACAACATGAAATATTTTGGAAGTGCCTTTTGCTGCCTGTATGTGTGAGATCTCCAGCCATTCGCTTGGTTGCAAACCTAGCCATTTATTTTTACACACATCAGCCAGCAAGTTTCCGTTTCTGATTTTAAATTTTCCAAGTTAGATTATTTTACCGCCTTTAAGAGAATAATACAAAAATATTGCATAAATTCTGTATTGACTATTCCTTTAATACACCTATTGAATTTTCTAAAAATGAGATTTATCCAAACTGTCTTAGTTTATTGTGTGCAAAGTCTTCTCTTATTTAAAAATACCTCCTGGCATTATAAAAACAAGGGCTTCCTGGACCACTCCAACACTTTGCATATTAGTGCTCAAAATCCAGAATGGTCAAGTCCATCTGGTGTCTATCTCACACCAACTCTTTTGTTTCTCCTAACCTAAGAAACGACTTAAGCAGCGTTCCTTGCCTTTCATATGTGTTGTGTACCTTTATGATGGGATAGAAGGGCAGAGAGCTAAGTGCTCTCAGTAAATAACCAGTGTGGCAGATTTAAATTATTTGGGAAATCTGTTTTCACCCAAATTATTAAAAAGCTTCAGCAGACATTCCTGAACAGCCATGGCCAAAGCACAAGCTTTTGACAAATCCCACTGACTTCAGTAGCTGTACTGTTAAAAGAAATCTGCCCACATGCTTCTTCAGGATCAGGATCTCACTGCTTTTGTTTGTGATCTCTTATATCTTCCGTGAAATTCAAAAGTTGATGATTCGGAGTCCAGAATGGCAGAGCAACAGTCCCTGGCTATGGTTAGACTAAACTGGTCAACCTCAGTTAGTTCTCAAGCCTGTAGTTACTGGCCTTCTCTGCTACCAGTCCTGGAGCCCTTGAAGATGTCCCACACCATCTTTAAAATCTTGCCAGAACCCCAAGCCTGAGGTCAGCTGCAGACCCCAGGTCACCTGCAGATCTCTGCACTGCCTTCAGGACTTACCTATCAAAGTTAAATGGAATCTGCCATGGATAGATGGGGGACCTGATTACAATCAGCATTACTTACCAGTTCCAGTGCTACATCAGCTACCAGGTTCGGGTCATCCAGGCACAAGACATGTTTAGAGGTTGAATCACCAGATATCATGCGCAATTTTTCTTCTTGAACATTTTTCTTAGAAAGGCCAATGGTAACGAAATTTATTCCAAGACTCCTAGCTGCTGTGGCTATACTCTTGACATTAGGGCTGTTCGGATGATCCACACCATCAGTCATCAAAAAAGCCACTTTCACACTTCTCTTACGACTTTCAGTTTTAAACAGGTGAGTGGCATTGGAAATTGCATAATAGGAGTAGGTGCCATGGCCAATGAAGCCCAGAGCCCTGACTCTCCCTTTAAAATTCTGCACATTATTCCATGCCGTAAAGGGATGATCAATGCTGACTGTGCTGCTGAACTGCATACTTGCTAATTTGACACTGTACTTCTGAGATTTAACTGGCTTCATCCGGAAAATGTTGTCAGTTAAGTTTACAACAAAATCCTTCTGTATATCAAACAACTGATTTTTGGCACTTTCTGAACTGTCCAAGATAAAGACTATATCAATGAGACACACATCACCTGCAATGAAACAAGGAAGTTAAATCTATGAGTGATGGGCACACCTGCATTACAATTTTCAGACAATTCTCTGCAACTGTCCCAATCCTCAAACCATTTCCCCAACAATTCCTGTCTTTCCAGTAAAAATTCTGAGAAGAAATTTCATTGCAAATACCAAGAAATTCTACTGAAGTAACTAAATTTAATTTACTTTAGTTCATACCATTATTATTAAAGACAGTCTGTAGACAAACACTTTCAGATTAGGGTCTTAATGTGATTGTTTCAGCATTTTAATTGGTTTTGTATACAAACTACAAATTCTCCAAATGCAATTTCAAACTAAAAAATACGTTCCTTATCACTTATCTTAAAAAAGGAATGCGTGTCTATGAAAATCATAGATGCTTGGCCAAGTAAATGCAGGATACAACACAGTATTTTCAAAGTCCAATAATCAAAATAAATCACAATTTATAAATGCATTCATAAGTTGTCACTAACTAATTATCCTTATATATGAGGAGACATGCAATATGGTCGGTCAGAATACTTATGAGAATGGTTTTACCTTCATCAGCTTGCACAACAGAATAAGAATCTTTCCCTTTCTTTCTTTTTTGTCCACCTACTATCTGGTCTGTTGTTACAGACAGAAGTAAAAAGCAAAAGAAAAAATGTTTTTTCCTCATAGTGACTCTCATCTCAAATTAGATGACTTTTCCTTCCTGTTAAAAGAAAAAAAAAAATCTCCGAATACTTCATTAGTAAACACAAATAAATAAATACACGTATTTGCAGACAGAATACACATTTGTGGGATGCACAGTTCTAGAAGCAACATATAAAAAAACAATTATAAAAAGCAGTTGTGTGGGTGATTTAAGCATAGCAGTCAGTGCAATCCCAACTGGAGCTCACATTTATACTAGCACCTGTTTGATTAGAGAAGAAATATGGGTAGAGCACAGTGGCTACTTTTCTTTCTTAAAAACATCAGTGCTATCTTTAGCTTTCATTTGAACATCTAACAACAAGGGTAAAAGAAATTATTAACTTATGTTGCTATTAACAGATTTTGATATTAAACTATTTATATGAAAATAGCAGAAATATTATAGAAAACATAGAATATAACTTGAGTCTAGAGATTCTTAACTCTTAGGATTAAACAGATCTGGGTGTTTCAGGATGCAGATACATTACCTACGTCTGGAGCATGAGTATGAACAACTTATAAAAAACAATGTCTTGGCAGTGAAATTCAGTACATGAATGTATAATGAATATAGATGATTGTAACAGAATGTGTGCACTGTTGTTTCTAAAGACAGTATTCTATTACAATGACAATATACACTAATAAAGTGAATATTAAAATGTTTAAATCAGTGATTCATCATATTTCTGGAGAAAATTAAATTCCATGAAAAATACTTGAAAAAAATGCCTTTACTTTGCAGCAATTAATTTTAAATATCATTAATAATGATAAGTGATAATATGTTAAATTTAAATATCCTTCCTAAATACTAGATCCAACTCCATCAAGCATAGAATCTATCAGTGCAGTCCTCTAAAAATACAATGAAATAACTTTATAAGTCTCTTACCTTCGAAGGCATTCAAAGGGCAAACAGTGGACTGAAAAAGCTGTAAGTGTAGAAAACACACTCTGCCTTGCCTCTCGATCCTTTATGGTCCATCATTCCCATTTAGTTTGCCAAAGTTTAAAGGAAAACAGTGAGGCACTCTGCCAGCCTTGAGTGGGAGACTGAGCCACGCGATTAAAGGGACAGAGTCAGTCTAGGAGCACGAAGGCTTTCCCATTTTACATAGCTCAACTTCCACATTGAAATACTTGCTCCTAAACAATCTGCACCTTCACCAACCACTTTGTCAGCCATCTCTCTTCAGCTTCTCCACGTTCATGCCGCAGTTCTGGTCAGATCAGAGACATGACAGTGGTGTAGCATCACTTACAGACTAGAACTGAACTCTGACTCAGTGGTTTGTGAACCTGCCAGGATCATGAGCATGTCTCAAAGATGGAATAAAATAATAAAAGACAACTTTAGAACAAACAAACAACAAATCTGCCTGAGCTGTTTTTCTCATAAGCTCTTTCTGCTGCTTAGACCCTCCAAAGGATCAGACACAGCCAGGACGTCCCAAAGGGGGTTCTCAGTTAGGCAGTAGGAGGGAGACAAAGTACTGCAAAGAGGGCTCAAAGAGGAGTACCTGGTGCATCACAGTGAAGGGAAACATGGGGAGGTCTGAAGTTACTGCTGTGTGTCTGGGCGCATAGGGCATGTACAGCCCAAAGAAAACCAGGGTCAGTTTCACTCTTTAACGCACAACTTGCTGTACCACAAGGCACATTTTGAAAGTCTGGATACAACGTTATATTCTTTTGAAGGAAATTAAAATAGTTGTGAGCAGGGAGGAAAAGAAGCAAACAATTCCAGAGAATTTTAAAATTCAGATTACCTTCAGATTCTACAATATGAAAAAATATAAGGGAAAAGAATGAATGAACTTCACTGATCAAATTCTTATTTTTGATATAGTTACAGACCCTAATAACAATGTCTTTTAATTTCTTTGTATTTTAATGTATTTGAATGCCTTTTAGGTTAAGGCTTCTCCTAAATTTTCAAGAGCTGTTGCTGTGTTTGGTCTCCCTGGCTGCAGACACTGAAGCAGGTGGCGTTTGACGGACTATTGCCTTTTTAAAATTGTGTAGATGGTCACACTTCCCTGTTTCTTTTCAATTCCCTTGTAGAAAACTGCATGAAAACACGCTTCTTTTGCATTTGGTGTTTAAACAACTGCAATGCAATATGCTAACTGGGAGCTTTCAAGTAACCAGAATCCATCTCCTGCTGATTTCATTAAAATTTTAATGAAGGATCTCTTGGACAAAAAAACATAAGGCATCACTAAGCACCGAATATAAAAAAGTCTCTGCCCTCATGCAGGCCAGCAGAAGCCTTCATTTAGCCTCAGAGCAAGATCTCCTCTACCGCTATACCCAACACTTTCTGTTCCTCCAAGGGTACATCTCTTTTTTTTTAAGGCACTTTTCAGGAAATCGCATTTTGGCAATAATTCCCAGCACCTGTAAGCTGTGCTGCATCATGGTGAAGCCAGTTCCCCCATCCCTCACAAGCCAGTATCTTTCACTGCTGAGCCAAAGTAATGACTATCTGTTGCACAACATGTAATTCCTTCCAATCTTTCAAATCGTTAATGAATGTTTATCATATTCTCTGTTCCTGAGGAAAACTAGGCAAGGGCAAAAGGGTTTTCTTTTCCTTCTGAGTGTGTATCTTAAACCTTAATTTAACAATAAGGTACAAGAAGTCTCTATCCAGTGTTGGTTTTTGTCTCCATTTTACTCTGTTGAGAATCTCCCTAATTTCTAACAAAGAAAAATCTGTGCTACCAGTTTTGGGAAAGCATTCTAAAGACATCTTTGCATTTCCCACATTGTAAAATGGCAAATAAATTTACAGATCAAAAGTTCTGAATACCTTTGGACGTAACCATTACACTGAACAGCTTTAACCTCTTTGAAAGTACAGGCACTTTATCCCTAGCGTGCCCTAGTGTGAATCCACTGTAGCTAGTAACCTTTATGTTCATGCTTCATCTCTCTGAACACTCCTTTACCAAGGCAGTTAAGTTCCACCAGATTGAACTGGGGTATAAAAAGAAGTTGGTCAATAAATTTTACATTGCTGTTCATTATCTGAGAGAACAGGAATGCTTCCTGATAATTGACTTAGTGCAAATCAGAAGTGATGAAGAAACAAAAAGAAACAGAGAGGTGACAAAGGTAAGAGAGCTTCTGGACAAAGAGAGAAAAGTAGGATACAGTTCTTTCACTTGGACCACTGCAACTAAATGTGAATGCAGTGTAGTTCTAAAAAACCATGGAAGAAAGTGACTACTGTACAGTACAAGAAGACTTACATTTTGGTTCTGTTTGATCAATGATATTAACCAAATTTGGCTCCCCTAAATTTATTTTTTTTTTCCCAGTATGTTCTCAGTAAGAATGACAACAGTTATTACAAGGAACTGTAGATGTTTTTTTTCCTAGTTAAGAAACAGCTAACTGGTGCAGTTTGAAGTACATACTTTAAGCAGTTTTTAAAAAACAGCGTTTCTAATACTTCAGGTGCCTTAATTCAGTGCCATTGTTATTCACACATGGTGCAAGGCATAACCTTTTTAAAATCAGGCTGCCATACACACAGCAAAAGGATCATTTAGTTGCTGAATTAAACTAAATAGATGTAAACAATAAAATAAAGATATAGTCTTTATGCTGTCTAAATTCTGACCCCTGGTGTATCCACATGATAATGCACCATGATAACTCACGTTGGATGTCTCATTCAGCATTTAATCAGGACACAGTTAGTAAATAAGGCCACTGTCTGGGTAAAATAGATGTCCTCTTGTAACAGAAGGTGAAAGCTGAAGACTAAGATACTAAAAGACTAAGACACGAGGTTTCAGGGAGGGAGAATATATCCTAGAAGAACTGGTTTCACTCCTTAGTCCCTATCTGATTTTGAGAAACCAAACACTCATTTCAGATATTCCTGGTTTAGATACCCAGATTGGGAGCCCCGGGATCTGACATATGGCTGTTCTCAGCACTACAAAGTCAATGAAAGCTGAAGGCGATCATGAATGTATCAGCAAGGCAATATGGTCTGCTGGACTAAGTAGAGTTTGGGGTTTTCAGAGAACTCAAACGACAGTCTTACATTACCCTGGAATATGTGCCATACTGTAATACTCAGAAATACACTTACGATGTATTAGCCTTATGGTAAATGAAATGCCAGATGACTCAGCACTTGTCTTNGGAAAACCATACTGAAAAAAAAAAAACATACAAAAATACTGTCAGAAAGCCACTGAATTTTATGCAAAAAAAAAAGATGAATGATAACCCCAGTTAACTATACACAAATAAACACAATCACTATTTAAATGTATGAGAATTAAAATGGGTTTTAATGACTATAATCCAGGTACATATTACACTAAGCAACAGTTGTGTTGCTGAAAGTGCAAGAAGTCTTAGTAATCTCTATACTCCAGAATAAGAGGGACTCTAAATTACTACTTTATCTGGACAAGGTACAACATTCTTGCTGAACACTTAATGGGAAATTCAGAAGCTGTTAAATCATCGATGATATCAATCCTACTGAGCATTTCTTAAGATAAACAAACCAAAGTCTAAATCCCCTAGGTCAAAACTTTCCAAACATTTTTTTTGCTAAGTATCACCACTGGCTACAGTGCTGGAACAATTATCTTGTACACTAGGAACAGAGACAGCAAGTTCCACCAACCATTAAACCCTTTAGGGTCCTCAACTAACTGTTCTTCAAGCTGATATGTTAAAGAATCTGGTTCATTTGTGTCCTCTGTGCAGTCCCCTCGGTATCAGCATTTGCAGCAACTGTGCCTTCTACTTTCTACTGCCTCTCCCTGTTCACATCCACAGTGCCACTGGGCAAAAGGCAGCATGTCCTTACTAGTCACACTGCAAGTCACTAGGCTGCTTGCACTGTCATGAGGACTCGAGTAAGATGTCAGATATTTAAGCTGCTGATTCCTTCATACCTAAAGAACTTCCTCTTAAAATGAAAGTTAGCTAATGTGATTATTGCAAGCATTAGCTAAACTGATTTCCTATCCTTTACTGTGAAAAAAGTAAGAACACACAAACTGATCTCATCTTATTATAAAGAGAAACTGCAGGTGATTACTGAAAACAGATGGGAACAAGTCAGTATGTCTGACTTCAACACTACCGGAAGAGTGGACTGATGAAAATTGAATAAGCAGTGAACTCATAAGCACAAAAATACAGGCTGCCATTTTTGCCTTAGATATACGATATACTACTCTACTTGAACTACTTTTACTTTTTCCATAAAATTTGGCCTACGTTATTTATCGAAACCGTTTCTGAGTTCCTAAAGATGATCATTATTAAGAAGAAAAGTGCTGTGTTTTCATGAAGAATTTGATTTCTTCTTCAGAAAAATGAAACCTGGCCCTTTTGAAAGTACAACTCAGAAGTCAAAAACTGGAATCACAATTTGGCTTGGGATGCCACCTTGTGCAAATACAAAAATCTATGAATAGCAGCACTTTTAGTTTCAAAACTTAGGAAATTGAATTTGATGCATTAGAAAAGAGGAATGTCACAGTAAGCAACACTTGACTGATTTCCATCTCCCCTCTAAAAAGACTGTAGAAGTGAAAATACCCAAAAGCAGCTATCACCCCTCCCAGCAAGTGAAGAGAGAGAAAGAATCACAGGCCTGCCACTGGCAACAGCTAATGCAAAAAAAAACTGTGCTGGGCAATTACTGCCAAGGGTACTCTTCATTGTGATGGGGATTTTTTTTTTCTGATTCAACACAGATTTATGCAACAATCATAGCAGATTTCAGACAGTTCAAAAGGTTTCAGTCTCTTCAGCTGCTGGAGGAGCACTCTGTCAGTCATTCTGGGACACCGTGGAGGCTGCACTTTCTCTACCTGAGGAGCTTGCCAGAAATTCCAGCAGCAGGGGAAACGAATCGGCAGGTCCTCAGTAAAACAAAAAATCTATCTGTCACAGCACTTACGGAGCGCCCAGCTGAGCAGCAGACTGTGCCAATGCACCTCTGTGACCTGTGCCAGACGTGAAGCAGATTCTTGGAATTACCAGAATGTATTATTTCAGATGTGTACCACTTAGCAACAAAAACAGATTGCGTATGAAATACAAACTGAATTCTCAGAAATATACAGAAGTAATTCTATACTTTCCTTTCCATTTACTTGAGGTCCCCAAGGTCCTTTAGGGCCAAATGGGCCTACTAGTTGCAATGACAGAAATAAAGTATTTTCCTTTATTAACACCTATGAATAATTACTCATAATTTGGTTGGATTATCAATTTTTTTTTTTAAAGCATATTTTTAAAGACATTCTTAAACAGTAGCTTAATGAAAAAAATCAGCTTTAGATCAATATGCCAGCGTTCTGCATCGAAATACCCTGAACCATCCTTCTTCATACAAAACAAGTCTCTTGATGGCCTTAATAGCCTCCGCTCAGGTCATTACAGTTTCTGATACTTTATAGACAGCAAAGGCTTGTTGCATCATTATGTTTTGCAAGCTACCTTAAAAAACGTTCATAATACCCCTACCAGACTCTCTGTAAGGTTTTCTCATCTGTTAATTTTACATTCAGAAAACCTTCAAAACATGTCTTGAATGATTTCCTTTTATTTCGTAAAACAGCTTGCTTAGTCACCTAACAGCTTCTAAGAAGTTTAAGGCATTTTATGCCTATTTCATATGAGCTACGAAATCCTTCCTCTCTTGAGTGATGTTCCATATTTTGTTTCTACAGTTCCCTTATTCCTGAAGGGATGTTACAAACCCCCAGGAATCAGTTTCCTATGCCTTCAGAATGTTACCATGTCACAGACTAATTTTTCTTTCTTCTGACAAATCTAGTTTGCCTTCAATCCCTTTATCGAAATACTTTGCTTAATGACCGTTCTCTAGGAATTTATAAAAATTTCCATTTTGTCTTCGATACAATATATAGAACAAAAGGAAAAATACACAGCATTACCACAGACTGGATTCAGTTATGATACACGTGACCCGAACAATGACAATAATACCTATTTTTCAGTATTTTGTATTTTACTTAGATAGGTATAATGTAGGTAATTTAATATTTATCCTGCGTGTCTAGATAACAAGGGCTTAACCGCTCCTCCTCTGAGCATGAACGTCTACAAAGTCAAAAGAAGGCTCCTGTTTGGCGTCTGCAGAGCTTGGACTACACTCCATTTCCACTTGTAATTCTCTTTAGAGCACATTCCAAAACAGAACGGAGCAAAGGACGCACCTAGAGAGCATGTACAGAACACACAGGCGCAGCCACCGGCAGGCTGCACAGCGCTCTCCTCCATTAAGGCTGCCCAGTTCAAGACTCTTTTTGTCACTGACTATAGTCCTACGTAACTTTACAGGTGTAAGCTGGAACTACCTATGCCAGATGTATTTCTGCCTAACTTTTTGCCAAGGCAATTCGGTCCTTTACAAGCAGGTAGCTAACAAAAACCAGGCGCTGCCTCAGCCAGCAGTGCGGGGAGCTGCCGCCACCGCGCTCGCCCGCGTCGCACCCGGGGAGGG
>VXAV01004403.1:290328-309705 GCA_013399715.1 Alectura lathami
GGCCTTGGCGGCCTCGTAGCTCCCGCGGAGCGGGGCCGGCGGGGCTCCGGTGAGGGCTGCCTGCGGCCGCCGGAGCACGTAGGAGCCGGGCTGGGGTAGGAGGGGGCCGGGGAGGAGGTCCGGGAGCGGTAAGCGACGCGGATCGTTCGTCCGTTTGCAGTGCAGCGAATCTCTGAATGTAGGCGCGGGAGAAGCTGGTGGGGTCCGCGGGGCTGTGTGCGGGCACGCGGGCTGGTTGTGGCCGCGTAGCTGCTGCGGGTGTCGGGGGGAGCTGAAAGCAGCGTGGGTTTACGAGTGCTGCTGGGCCAGACGCAAGCCTGGTGACGTCGGGGTGGAAGGTGAAGCTGGGAGATACAGGAGGAAGAGTGTGAAGTTTTACATCTGTAGAAATCTTCAGGTAGGGTAAGGCTTCGTAGGCTGTAGGTCAGACTTCAGCCAAAACGGGCAGGCTCTCATTCCTGTCAGTGCACTTCACTTAGGCAGAAGCATTTTCCTCTGCATGTTCGAGGGAGTGGCTCCTTAGGGGCAGCACACCCACTGCCGTGCCACGGCTCACTTGATCCTCTCATCCAGAGTGGCAGCGTAGTGCTGGGGTGTGGGGACTGTAAACACGGCAAATCCTGTGCCCGTTTGTGGATGGCTGTGTTGGTTCTGCCTCAGTCAGAGCGTTTCAGAACCGTATTCTTCTTTGTTTAAAGATGGTCTCAGATGACAAAGGAATTTGGCTTGTGGTAACACTCCTATAAATTATTTTCTCAACAGTTTCCATGTGAATGGATATCACCTGAATCTTCCTACAAGAGTTTTAAATTGCTTGTGAACTTGCCCTCAACATGAGTGGCTCCAAACCTGATATTCTGTGGGCCCCGCACCACGTTGACCGTTTTGTCGTGTGTGACTCAGAACTGAGCCTTTATCGCATCGAGTCTGCTGTCAGTTCAGACCTCAAGGCAGGGTCTTTGCGCTTGTCAGAGGAGACAACAGCCACGCTGCTGTCCATCAATTCAGACACACCCTATATGAAATGCGTGGCGTGGTATCCCAAGTATGATCCCGAGTGTCTTCTCGCCGTTGGACAGGCCAACGGGCGAGTGGTGCTTACCAGCCTTGGTCAAGATCACAACTCAAAATCTAAAGATTTGATAGGCAAAGAGTTTGTTCCCAAGCACGCACGACAATGCAACACCCTAGCGTGGAACCCACTAGACAGTAACTGGCTTGCCGCTGGGTTAGATAAACATCGGGCCGACTTTTCAGTATTGATCTGGGATATCAGCAGCAAATATGCTCCAGAGACTGCAGTTGCTGCAGAGAAAGTGAGGCTTTCGACAGGAGATCCAGAAGCAGGACTGGTAGTAACAAAGCCACTTTATGAATTAGGGCAGAACGATGCCTGTCTCTCCCTTTGTTGGCTTCCGCGGGACCAGAAGCTTCTTCTAGCTGGCATGCATCGCAACCTGGCGATCTTTGATCTGAGGAATACAAGCCAAAAAATATTTGTAAACACCAAGGCTGTCCAAGGAGTGACTGTGGATCCATTTTTCCACGATCGTGTAGCTTCCTTCTATGAAGGTCAGGTTGCCATATGGGATTTGAGGAAGTTTGAAAAGCCTGTTTTGACCTTGACAGAGCAACCAAAACCTTTAACAAAAGTCGCGTGGTGTCCAACAAGAACAGGGCTGTTAGCTACTTTAACAAGGGATAGTAATATCATCAGGCTTTATGACATGCAGCACACTCCCACCCCTATTGGAGATGAGACTGAGCCTACAATAATTGAAAGAAGCGTCCAGCCGTGTGAAAACTACATTGCTTCGTTTGCCTGGCATCCCACAAGTCAAAATCGAATGGTGGTGGTGACTCCCAACCGGACTATGTCTGACTTCACAGTGTTTGAGAGAATTTCTCTTGCGTGGAGTCCGGTGACGTCCTTAATGTGGGCTTGTGGACGACATTTGTACGAATGTACAGAAGAGGGAAAGGCCAGTTCCTTGGAGAAGGACATAGCAACCAAGATGCGACTCAGAGCTTTGTCAAGGTATGGTCTCGATACCGAACAAGTCTGGAGAAATCACCTCCTGGCTGGAAATGAAGACCCTCAGCTGAAATCGCTTTGGTACACTCTGCATTATATCCTTTATTTTGCTGTAGTTCGTATTTTGAAGAAGTAGTATACCCTTTATGTGTAAAGCAATTACATGAAAGGCATGAAAGTCTTTAAATACCATGCAACATCTTGTAAAAGCTTTGCGTATGTGAATAGAATATGACTTTTGACTTTAAAGAAATGTTTTTCAAATGCTTTGGAAAAATTAAGCTTCCTATACGTGTAAATACTCATGAAGCAGTACACTGAAGATATGGATCAAAAACTTACAGGAAACAAAGGTCCCTTAGTTTATGCTGGCATTAAGTCAATTGTGAAGTCATCTCTGGGTAAGAATATTCCACCTTTGATAAGTTTTATTATAATATTTTTACAGAATGAAGAACGCATGGGTTTGTCTTTAACAACTGTTGAGAAGCTATACAAATGTACCATGTATCGGTTTGATTTAGTATATAAGTACAGTAATGTCAGTTAATGGTTTATATCACAGCAATGTCCTGAATTTTTGGTTTTCTTTGAAGATCAGTGAGCAGAAAAACAATTACCTCAGAGGTAAAGCTTCAGCTGAACTATGTAAAGCATTTGGTAATGGACTGTGACGCTCAAAGTCCTTGCTCCCTATGTATCTGTTTGCAACATTTCTCAAGATTCCAGGTGGCAGTGCAGTTCTAGACAGCTGACTTCACTGTAGCCAAGGTACATTTATATCAGTCCGCTTACAGAAGCTATCTTGTTTTGGAGAGGTGGTCGCTCCTGGTGCATCACGTGCCTCATGCTCAGTGAAGGATTTTTTTGGGCATTCTTATTTGAATCTTTCCTTTTCCATTCATAGAGTCATAGAATGGTTTGGGTTGGAAGGGACCTTAAAGCCCATCTAGTTCCGACCCCGCTGCCATGGGCAGGGACACCTCCCACCAGACCAGGTTGCTCAGAGCCCCATCCAGCCTGGCCTTGAACACTGCCAGGGAGGGGGCATCCACAGCCTCTCTGGGCAACATGTGCCAGCGTCTCACCACCCTCACAGGAAAGAATTTCTTCCTAATATCTAGCCTAAATTTCCCCTCTTCCAGTTTATGCCCATTACCCCTTGTCCTATCGCTACATGCCCTTCTAAAGAGTCCCCCAGCTCTCCTGTAGGGCCCCTTCAGGTACTGGAAGGCCGCTATCAGGATTCATTATGTGTGTTATTAATATTTATGCTGCTTGGAGCAAAAAACAGCTCTTGAGTGGCAGGAAAGTTTCTGGCACATTGCTGCTTGCTAAGAAGAGGGGAACTGGTAGAGCAGGTGCTTGACTGTATTTTCAAGCTGATCACTCCTGTCAGCTGTGTGACAAGAACCTCCAAAATCTTAGAATGAAGATGAAGGAAAAAAGTCTTAGTAGGGTGTAAGTGTCAAGTTTAGGTGCATAACTTTCAGGAGATCAGAATAAAATCATTTTGTGTATGTTTCTCATTACAACGTAGTTATTAGTGATGTTTATTTAGTAGTAAAATGTGATATTGAGCGTTTGTGTTCTGCTTTGTGGTTGAAATCAAAGCATTGCAGTTGCAATTTAAGTTGTGGTCTAAGCATAATTCAACCTATTTCCCATTTTAGGAACAACAGAGAACCTCAGGCACAGCAGGAGTGGATCTGATAGACAGGCAGATATTATTCAGTATCTGAGCGAGGAGAGATCTTTGGCTTTGCAGCTCTGTGGGTGGATAAAGAAGGGAACAGACTTAGATGTGGAACCTTTCTTAAATTCGTTGGAACAGGAGGGAGACTGGGAGCGAGCTGCTGCTGTAGCACTGTTCAACTTGGACATACGGCGAGCAATACAAATTCTAAATAAAGGTGCTTCCTCAGGAAAAGGTGCGTACCGTGTTTCACGTCTTTTCTTTTGGAGTTACATCACCTTAGTAGATTTTTGTGTAAACAGGATTTTCTGGAAGATGGTAGGGACAAGGTGCCTGCTGTCTTTTGAAGTACTTGCTTGAAGTGGCTCGATTGGAGCCGCAGACTGACGAATCCTGATCTTTCACCCCTCAGACTATCAGATGCCTTACTGTCTAATTAAAATTTCTTGCATGTGTTGGTACATCCCACAGAACGGGTGACACTCAGAACTGGTGGGATTCTTTTCTTTCAATGGAATTGCATGGTGGTCAGATACCTGCTTCAGCTGGGCTGTGTGCAGCTTTCTGCCAGTGCAGTGGCTGAATAACTGAACTACAACATTCAGGATTTACAGAGGACATTTGTTCTGGAGTATTATTCTGGAGAAAAGTTACAATGTATGAAGGAAAAGAGTGATTTTAGAGCTAAGAGATGGAAGTATTTTGTTCTGATTTCTTGCTAGTATTCTTCCTACAACTGTGATTTGCATCTGTGTCCTCTTATTAGATTTGAAATACTGTCTTGGCAGTAAAGTGAATGGGTAAGACACGAAGGGAGCTGTTAAGGTTCTTTTTCATACTGCCCTTTTTGGCAAAGCGTACATGTGCTTTTTGTAGGGAAGGTTCAGAACAGAGCCTGGCTATCTTTGAATTAAAAAAGAAAATGAAACTATCTGACAGAATGAATATTAAGATGAAGTAGATTTTAAGAAATTTATTAACCTAAAGCTGTTATTTGCAGTTTTCATCCACCAGTGTGGTCTGTTAATTAATTGCTATGTATATAATCCTATATTTTCACTTCTTGTGGATACAAATTATGGTAATGACAATCTTTTGTGATAATGATAAGAATGCATGTAGCAGTTCAAAGCTATTTCAAAATACCAGAACCAGTGGGATGTTGCTGAAAGTATAACTCAGGCTGTCATGCATGTGGGCTTGTGGCATTGAGGGCTGCTACCTGAACAAAGGCATTTCAAGAAGGAGCTAAAAAATGCTACTGTATGTAAATTTATTTTAGCTCAGGTTAGTTCTGCCAGATTTTGTCTTGTATTCTGACCATACATCCTGTTTCAAACTAATATTTTCAATTACAGTTTTAAGTCCTGAATTTGATTTTTTTTTTTTGATTGATTGTTTTCAATAAATCAGGTGATCTGAACCTTAACGTGGTAGCAATGGCTCTATCAGGCTACACAGATGAGAAGAACTCACTTTGGAGAGAAATGTGCAGTACTCTCAGACTGCAGCTGAACAATCCCTACCTGTGTGCCATGTTTGCTTTTCTGACAAGTGAGTCTGGTTCATATGACGGTGTTTTGGTGAGTAGATTTATGTTAAAATGCCTTAAAATAGGAGGTATGCGTATGTACACACATATGTAGGGGAGGAGATCTCATATTGGTGAACATCGGGTTAGTGTACAAACTATATAAAAATGTGCATAGGCAGTTGAAATACCCAGTATAGTTCACACTGTTCTTAGAGGATTTTTTTTTTTTTAGCATGGAATTCTTAAGCCATTAGAGATGCATTATCAAAATAATTTAAGCAGGGAGGAAAAGCAGGAGAGAGGCTGATGATCTGGATGCAGGAACGGAGTGCGTCCTCGCCAGGTGTGCTGGTGATACCAAACCGGGAGGTGGTGCTGACTCCCTGGAGGGACGGGAGGCCTTGAAGAGGGATCCGGGTAGATGGGAGCAGTGAACAGTCAGCAAGGGCATGGAGTTCAGCAAAGGGAGGTGCCAGCTCTGCACCTGGGATGGAGCAGTGCTGGATACAGGCACAGACTGGGAGCCGAGAGGCTGGGGAGCAGCTCAGCAGGAAGGGGCCTGGGGGTGCTGGTGGCAGCAGCTCAGCATGAGCCCTCAGCGTGCCCTGGCACCTTGGGGGGCAAACTGTGATTTAGGGCGTGTTAACGCAACCTGGCCAGCCGGTCAGGGAGGTGATTCTCGCTGCTGTGCTTGGTGTTGGTGCGACCTCACCTTGAGTATTGCATGCAGTTCAGGGCTCTGCAACATGAAAAAGATGTTAAAGTCCTGGAAAAGTGTCCAGAGGAGAGCAGCAAAGCTGGTAACAGGGCTGAAGGTGTGTCTTGTGAGGAGAGGCTGAGGGCACTGGGGCTGTGCAGTCTGGAGCAGAGGACGCCGAGAGGCGACCTCACTGCTGCCTGCAGCTCCCGGAGGAGGGGAGGCAGAGGGGGGTGCTGGGCTCTGCTCCTGGGCGCCGACACAGGATGGGAATAGCGTAGAGCTGCGCTAGGGGAGGGTCAGACTGGATATATGGAAAAATTTCTAGACGGCAAGGGTGGTCACGCACTGCAGCAGGCTTCCTGGTGAGGTGGTTGGTGCCCCACATCTGTCGGTGCTAAAGAGGCATTTGGACGATTCCCTCAGCAGGACACTAACTTCTGGTTAGCCCTGAGGTGGTCGGGCAGCTGGACCTTTGTAGGTCCCTTCCACCTGAGCTGTTCTGTTCTATTCCAGTAACAGGAATGCAGGAAACAGAACAAGTGCAGGGGAGTTCACGGAACTTTTGTCTAGCTGTCTTTGCATTAATTGTATTTTATTTTTTTTATTGTTTAATTGCTGAACCAATTTTGGTGTGTTGAAACAATAAGCAATAATTTTGCAACTTCTGGAACTGGTATAAAGAAGAGCAAACTAAATCTTTGAGGTACTTTGAGGCTTTGGAGGAGTAACATACTTGATCCTTGGTTAGAGAACAACAGAAATATAATGAGATCTGTTGGAATTTATGTGAAGAAGATTTTGCCAAACTGTATCTCTTCATTTTGGCAGTGTCAATCACAATTTCTGATCGGAGAATATCAGGAGAAATAAATGTGGGCCCAGCTAAGTACCAGAGTGAATCTAATCAAGGATTTTTTTTTCTTTTTTCTTCAGTGTCAGATACTGCAAAAGGATTAGAAAGCAGAAAGTAAATTGTATTGCATGCTGCATGTTGGGTGCCAATACACTTATGAGAAATCAATGTTCTGGGTGTTATCATGGCTTTTTTTTTTTTTCTGTTGTGACTTTAGGAAGGAACAGAGTGGTAAATTAGGCTTGCTATAAATATGGTAGGTGAAGTTCTCCATTCTCTGACTTACTGAGACTCTTGGCTACATATGCTAGAAGCACTATAGCCCAGCCCTACGTGATTTGCAGAGCTCCTGTTTGTAGAGTAGTAGATTGTTCCGGGTCACCGCAGTCTTAATCTGACACCTCTTTCTGAGTGTAAAACAGTTTGTCTGATGGTAGTGTTAGCTTTCTTCAGGTGCTTTCTTTGTGCATAATCAAATTCATGATATTAGCTGTATGGTAAGATGAATGTTCTGACTTTTAGAAAAAGTCTTGAAGAATTGGAAATTTGCATGTGATGGTGATATTCCTGTTTTTCTTTCCAAAGTATGAAAATAATGTAGCTGTACGAGACAGAGTGGCGTTTGCTTGCAAGTTCCTCAATGATGCTCAGGTAAGAAGGCAGTGGTCGGATGTTCGAGCAAACTGTTAAGCTGGGCTTTATTTAGAGAGTGAATGAAGTCTGGCGTGTACAGGTGAACAGGGGGAGCAGTGAATCATAAGGGATTTGTTTTTCTTCTCACAGTAGGATATAAGCTATGGTATAATCTGGTCTTCAGTTTGTACCTTCAGGTTGATTGTTTGTTTGTTTTAAATAATATTCTAGACACGCTGGTTCAAATTAAGTTGTGTTAGCTGTATGTCTCAGCATTTATCTCCGGGTGTTTACCTTCTCTTCAATAAAGGCTTGATTTTACAGTAGGAGTGTTTTCTTTTAAATTCACTGCAATGTTTAAAAAACTGGTGACCTCCTTCTTTTTTTTTTTATTTTCATTATTTTTGTTACAGCTGAACAGGTTTATTGAAAAGCTGACAAATGAAATGAAAGATGCGGGGAATTTGGAGGGAATACTGCTAACAGGACTGACAAAAGATGGTGTGGACTTGATGGAAAGTTATGTTGACAGAACTGGAGATGTCCAGACAGCAAGCTATTGCATGTTACAGGTTAGTTTTTCACTCCAAAATAAACCTGTATGTAGGAGAACTAAACGTAGTTTCTTTAGCAGTATAGTACTGAATCTTGTGAACTAGAAAGTAATTTCTGTAGTAAATTTTGACGGTATATAGCGTGTCTGTTTTGTGGAAGCATCTGAAACACTTGATGTTAACTACAAACTTGTATCTTCAAGCTATCTCAAGCAGAGAAAGTGAGGAGATAGCAGGGGGAGGACAGGAAATATAAAGATCGCTGAACTGAGGATACCCATTCCCCTGCTTATTGCTCGCGTGTTTTCTGATAGGTTCAAAACATACTTTTTTTTTCTTCCAGGATTTTGATAGAGAACTGTGGGTAGGAGGAATGTTTTGTCTCAGGATGGTGGGTATTGGTTTTGGGTTTTTGGTTGTGCTTGTCTTTGTCCTTACTGGCACAGCTGCAGCTACTGTCAGCTCTGTGTTTAGCTACATATGTGACCATGATAATGACACAAACTCAGGTGTGTGACAGAAATGTATAATCCTTCATCTGACAGATAGAAGTTTTTAGGAGAACACAAGTGTTCTCAACCTGAGAGGCAGACTGAAGAAAGTTTTTATCAAACTTGTATTAAGTATTTCCAGATATCATCTTTCTCAAGGCAAGTTACACTACTATTTCTTATATTTTGTGGCATGCTTTGTTCACCTTTTCAAAAGGCTTTACAACCTGCCTTGTGCATGCTCAGTGTGTGTCTGGCATTTTTTTCTTACCTGTTTTAGGGTTCTCCATTGGACGTACTTAAGGATGAGAGGGTTCAGTACTGGATTGAGAACTACAGGAATCTTTTAGATGCTTGGAGGTTTTGGCATAAACGTGCAGAATTTGATATCCATAGGAGTAAGCTGGATCCCAGTTCAAAACCTTTGGCTCAGGTAAATATAATTCTTGCATGAGGTATGACCAAGGCAGACAGGAAGGCAGCATGGTATTTCTATGGGAAAAAAAAAATGCTGGCTGCATCTTGTCGTTTGTGAGGATTCATGTGCAAAGGAAAGATTTCAGTTAAGGCTGCCCTAAAAGGGTGTCCGTGTTTTGTGGTGGTTTTTGTTGTTGTTTGTTTTTTCAAAATAATTTGGAGAAAGGACTTAACTGTTTTGGTAGAGAGTAGGGAAATAGAGTAAACAAATGTACATAAATTGTAACGTAGAAAGTGCCATTTTATTCAACTTTTCTCTTTTTTTTCTTAAGCCGCCTTCTTTCTAACAAAAACTCATCTGTAGTGTTTCAGCACGTTTCCTTAGGAAACTTTTTTTTTCCTCTGATGTTGAAACACAAAATCAGAGGCTTATTATCTAGTGAGCTCTTCATCATGGTGAGGATGCTAAACCAGGGAATTGAACCAAGAACCAGTTCAACTTGCCTTTGTCACAGCTGAACTGAACCTGGAAGGTCTTCTGAAGTCCTTGAGCCTAAATTATCATCAACTTTCATTATCAGTGCAGACCATAAGCTAAGCTGAAAACTGATGCCCTACCCAAATATGATGTGGTGCCATTTCTACCCAACGTGTTCTGCCCACAGCAGCCCCCGCTGGCTCATGTCTGCTAAGCACATGTGTTACAAGCCTTAGGGTCCCAAGGGTTCCTCGGGAAGGCTGGGTTTGAATTCACGTGTCCTTCACAGCTGGTCAAGGGGAGCTCTGTCCGTACTGCTCCAAGTGAGAGGGAGTTGAGT
Source organism: Alectura lathami (assembly GCA_013399715.1). Classification (NCBI taxonomy): domain Eukaryota; kingdom Metazoa; phylum Chordata; class Aves; order Galliformes; family Megapodiidae; genus Alectura; species Alectura lathami. The sequence goes on from VXAV01004403.1 coordinate 300,060, forward strand.
TTACTGCTCCTGCCTCACATGAGCAACATAAACAGCCCCTTAAGGAGACAGCAGAGTTTAAAGTATGTGCTTGCCACTATATTATGCCTCCACTCGTGGCATAAGGTATGCAGGGAAAGACTGTTAGGAAAATCCTCGTGCTGGGGGCTCTGGAGTGGGTCACCTGAATAGAAAGGGAGAGACCGGTAGAGTAAACTTCATTTCTTTCATTACCTGACATACAGCTTTTTATAATCTTAAATAATATCTCTCCAAGCAACAGCAATTGTGTGGGGTTTTCTGTGCTGTTGAAGTGCGTTGGCATTGTTGAGGCCTGCTTCTCAGAACTGCACATCCCATCTGCAAGCCAGGATGTTAGCAGCTCCTTCACAAGAGATTTCCAGTGCACTCTCTAGAGTGTCTGGTGAATCAAGTGTGTGCTAACTTGAACAAATTCACTTGCAATTGTAGCAGAAATGGAACCAAACAAAAACAAAAAAAAATGGCTTTTGTTCTTTTTAGGTGTTTGTGAGTTGCAATTTCTGTGGAAAATCGATCTCTTATAGCTGTTCAGCCATCCCTCACCAGGGGCGAGGCTTCAGCCAGTACGGAGTTAGCGGGTCGCCAACTAAGTCAAAAGTTACCAGCTGTCCTGGCTGTCGTAAGCCGCTTCCTCGCTGCGCGCTGTGCCTGATAAATATGGGAACTCCAGTTTCTAGTTGTCCAGGTAAGACATGCTGGGTTTTAATTATTCAACTAGAGTACTAGTTAGAGGCCTAATCAGCAGCTTCTCAGGAAGATCTGCTGCTGCACCTTTCCTTTCTGTTTATGATGAAACCCATGTCTCCTTTTTTTTGCTGTCAGTATGCAGTTACCTGGTTTTGACCATTTTTTCCGGTGAGATTGTCCGTGGAATTCCATGGCTTAGGCAGACAAAAAGATTCAAGTATTGTGGTGTTTGGTATGAAGAGTTTTAAAAGTGTAAGAAATGGGAGATGTGTTTCTTAGAGAGAAGTGTTGGGAGGCTGCAGAAATCTTGGAATGTAAATAATTTGCTTTTTAACTGGAAGAGGAAGAGAGAATAAATGTAACACAGTATACTTTCTGTGACTAAGCATGGAAGAAGGTGTGGGTCCTGCCGGAACAGCTAAGAAATACTGCCCCTAGAACCTCTTGGTTCTGAATGGCTCAGCATTGTACAAGGTCTAAGGGAAACTCTTTTTGTCCATATTTTTAGGTCAGTCTTGTTAAATAGCCGTGAGCAGCTGTGCAGTTGTCATCTATTTACATATCTCTCATTCTTTCACTCTTCTACGTCATGACTTGGTATTGAATGGTTCCAATTCATAACAGGGATTTTGTTGACCTTGCATGTTTTTATATAATTTTTTAACGCAGAGCATCCCATGTGCAGTAGGACAGGTGCATAATTCACCGGAACACAAATCAATCACTGAAATGCAAATCACCATTGAAAGAGATTCTGTCGGCAAAGTATGTTTAGTGGGCAAGTGTAGCATGTCCACAAGATGTGAAATGTTAGCTGAGCAGTGCAATCCTTGCTCTGATTTTCCAGCAGTTCTTAACTCTTTGGAAATTTTATCAACCTCTCTTTTAAAAATAGGCTACTTCTTCATCCAAAGTTCCTAATTCCAAATTTATTGTAATAGTGTTACTGGGACTGAAATGCAAATGAAACACAGTGATTTACAGGCTTATCTGAGCTGGTGGCTTTGCTTCTGCACAGGAGGGTCCAAGTCAGATGAAAAAGTGGATCTTAGCAAAGACAAGAAGCTAGCCCAGTTCAACAACTGGTTTACTTGGTGTCACAACTGCCGGCACGGTGGACACGCTGGGCATATGCTTAGCTGGTTCAGGTAAGTTGATGTTAAAATCTTTTGTGTTTCACACACATATGCTGCGCCAAGCAGGATGTGTCTCCTTTGTTGTATGTACAATTAAAACCTTTTGTTGCTTTAAAACAAGGGGAGGTTTACTGTGCTGCAGTTTTCTGTGAGGTACTGTGTTCCTGCACATACTTTCATGTATAGATTGCAAAATTCGTGTTAGTTTTATTTACCTGTTTTCACTTTTTTTTTTTTTTGCTATTGCTGTCTAGGGACCATACTGAGTGCCCTGTGTCTGCCTGTTCATGTAAGTGTATGCAGCTGGATACAACAGGGAATCTCATTCCAGCAGAGACTCTTCAGGTGTAAATATTGTTTGAAAGCATGGGGATCTTTAACGGACGTCCATCATAGTCCAAGCAGATATTTTAGACAAAGGTCATTTGTGATTTACTGACTGTGAAAAAATAAATTGCTATCAGATTAGTAAAATGATGTGTGTATGACTGTGCTTGGTAGAAGCTGACAGTCCAGAAATGAGCCTCTGGAAATACCATGTGGGCCTTGTTCAGTGCATGGAAGCAGTTCAGTTCAAAAGCACTCCTAGAGACTTTGTTAAAATGCAAAGAACTTTTAACAAAGTTTTCAGGCCCTTTTATCTGTTTTCCAAAGCAAGCAGTGTTTATCTGCTGTGCATAGCGAAAGCGAGCCTTCAAAATGAACAGCTAGAAGGAGTTCTTTGGAGGACGGCAGAAGGATGCTGTGGCATCCTTTTGTTGATCAATCACACTTCCTTGAATGCGGTCACTTCCTTGTAAGGTCATTAAGAGCACCACTGTTAACTGTGTGCTGAAGAATTTTAATGAACAGTCCAATTATTTCTTTTCTCAACTCTTGTGAGTAGTAAAGCAATACCTTTGCTATTTGAGGTCTTATTTAATGTACCACCATGCCTAGCTGATGTGAGTTTTCATGCTAAAGAATTTGGGGAGTTTGTCTCCCAGCAACGTCTGTATCCTAGAGAGGAGCTACTTGAGAAGTTGTGGGACACTTTAGGTGCAGAGTGCAGATAACTACAGGAATTTGATTTATTTTTAACATAGTGCTGTGAAGATCTGAATCTCAAGGACTGTAGACTTGTAAATATTTAAGTTTTAAACAACATGCTGAGCTTTGACTACAAGCATATGGAATATTTAAGACTTCTGGAGGATCAGGATTTTCCTGCACTTCTGAAATACAGCAGGAAGTGTGACGTGAACCAGTTTAAATCCTGCTTCAGTCATTGCTGGACACCAGTCTGCTCCCAAAAGACTGCACAATTTCAAGTCATGGACTAAAAGTGGTACGACGTACGTTACCAGCTGGAATTAAGTATATTTCTTACCTTGACAGTCAATGATATTTTGCTAATACTGTGCTTGGAGCTACTCAGTATTGTTGTCCTTGATTTTGTAGGCAACAAAATGCACACAAATTAGGGGGGGAAAAAAAAAACAAAAACCTGTTTTAAGGTATGTGAAAATAACATCAGTTTACTTGGTGTGTGTTTATTTACTATTAGGAACAGTATATGAGTTACTTAACACTTGCGTGCTAGGAAATACTAAGTGGAATGCTAGCAATAAACTGGTACCGTATTGCCAGGACTGTGAAATTTGCTGTTTTAAAAAAGAATATATTGTAATATACCACTGGTTCTAAGTGCTCTGGTGTAGTTGCAACAAAGTAGAAAGTAGAAACATAGTCTGTGGATGTACATGATTACATTTGGGACTTCCAGTCATATTTCCTGATTAATGTTGTAATACATTTGCTACATTTATTCTGATATAAAATTCTTGTCTCGTTGACAAAAGTCTTTTAAAAGTTAAAATCTAAAAGGTACTTGATATTTGAAGTCAGACTGTCATGGGAGAGCAGTTAATGTTTTTTTCTTGTTAGAATATTTATTTCTCTTTCTAGTATTTTTGCACAATGTATGTTGCTGTTGAAGAGCTCTTTAAAATGTTCTCCATTAACAAATGTAACCTGGGGTTTGATGTCTGATACCCTATTTATATAAACATGGGCAATAAAACTTTTGCTTTACTGAAATGAGGATTTGTAAGTGTCAAGGATATATTTTTATTCCTCTCTAGGTACCATTGATTATTAAATTTTCCTGATAAAATCCATGTTCAGGAATGCAGCTACTCAAAAATGTCTCATTTTCTTTTGTAAAAACTAAAACCTGTCTCATTTGTAACTTTTTCAACTTGACTGTACGCGTTTGTCTCAATTTCTATCATTTCATTAAATCAGATGCTTACTTTGACATTCAGCATGTCTTTGTGTGAATACGTGTGCATGTTCTCTCCCACTGTAAATACCAGCTTTGGCTGCTGCAGTCGGTATTCAGGCTTTCAGGCCAGTAACTACGCTATTTGCAGAACTTACAGCAGGTGTCTTTAGTCATGGGATATTTTTTCTTGTCCTGCTTTTAAATGAATAAAGCTGTGATGTTGCGGGTGACTTGTTTCCTAACAGAAAGTATAGCTGTGGCCATTTTATTAGCTGCAGGTAATGTTTACATTTACTGTTTTCTGATGTCTTCTTGGCTCTGATAGTTAACTGGATGAAGGTGGCTTTGCATGCCACGTCCTTTTTGACCCTATGGTTCACACTGGCTACGATTCATTATTTTTGTTTCATTGCATGTCCTTGACGGAGTACAAGCACCTTCTCATCTTATGCGTTGGAGCCTTGCAGATGAGCACAAACTGACTTGGTATTTTCTGATTTGCATCACCTAAAAGGGTTGCAGTCCCATGCTGCCTGAGCAGGGAGAGCAGCGCAGGTCTGGTGACAGTGATCAGTGTCAACCAGACGTCCAGCGCTCCCGAGGCAGGGCATCAGTGACAAGGCAGCTCTGAGGGCAGGCTGGGAATCATGCCAGCAGGCTGGGGTCTCCAGGGGGCACGGGCAGGCGTCCCAGTGGGGTAGCTCAGGCCAGGACACTGGGTAAGGGGCCATGAGGCAAAGAGGGAGATGCCTCTGACAAGGCTTTCCTTTGCAGCCAGATGGTCTAAGAATTGTTTCTCAAAACACAGCTCCTCAACTCCCAACACAGTATTAATGATGACTGCACCACCTAGCTGCAGCAAGGCAGCTAGCCTAATGCTGCTTCTAATTTTTGCAGCGCTTGGTTACTAATTTCTACTAACACCTCACCTCTCCACTGTACCCAAAGGGAGCTGGGACCTGCTCACCCCCCCTCCCCGGCCTCTCCAACAGCTGTCTTGTCCAGTCTGTGCTTCCCAGTGCCCCCAGCAGACATCCCTTCTGTCCCCCAATCCATTTTTTCCATTTATGCTTACTCAGACCAGGATCCTGCCAACCATGCTAGATGTTTCAGGAGGAGAAGGCAGTGTGATGCTGAAGTTGGGAAGGATACTTCAAACACTCCTTAGCAACAGCAGGGGAAAACAGGCCATGCCCCCAAAGTCAGTTGCAAGCATGATGGGCACAGCAGGCTTATTGTCCTGCTTCAAATCACAGTAAATACAGAGCTGTGTGACAGGAATCTGTCCCAGCCAGCTCTGACGGCACTTAATTGCTGTCCTATCTCCCAGTTTCCAGCCCCTCGCATCCTCCCACAGCAGCTGCCAGCCCCGGTTCATGCAGCCATTGCTAGCCCTGGTTTTGCTGACTGACATCCTCCTTTGGTGTTTATGGTGTGGTTGCCCCAGTTATTCCCCTTCAGGCAGTGACCCACTAAGCCGCCATTTCCCCTTATTGTTCCTAAGTCCTGGCAGCTTCTCACACGTTTATTGAGTTAGTGCAGTCCTAAGTTAGGGGTAGTGAAGCAGTCCCCATGGTTATTTCTTTGACACCTGAAATGTCTGGCAATTTCCCTTGTTGCTGCTCTGCTAAGTGCGTATATAACCTGAGCATTACTTTTCCTTTCATAGCAAGAATATTCTACAGCTTCTTATTAGTAGAAGCCATATAGATGGGGTGGGCCACTTACTCACAAGCTTTGATAGAGTCTAGAGAAGCAGATGAATGAAAAGCACACAGGAAACTTATAGATTGATACTGCTTCCCTGTCTACATATCATTGCTCCAGGAGAGGATGAAAAAGAAGTCTTGCCTGACAAAGGAAAACGTTGTAGCATTTACTGCTCAGGTGTGATCAAATATGTACACACAAGATCCCATATCCAAGGATGGTCTCTGTCAGGGCGAAGTGCTACAGCCATCTAGCGGTGGAATGCATTTTATTAGGCTTGGGTAGCCTTGGTAAGAACTATTTGCACCTAGCAGTTCACAGAATATATATACATGCACAACATACATTTTTTTCTAAGGTAGAATGATTCAGAAGAGTTAAATGATAGTAAAAAAGCACGTACTTATGTACCAGCTGAACCCTGGTACTTCTGCCATGACATCCACCGAGAATGAGGGTTGTGGTGACAGCTCCACAGCGCTTGAAATCCCCAAGCCTAATGAGACACTGCCATCTTTCAACTGTTTAATGTCAGTTCCAGTGCCCTGCTTTGTTGAAATTAAATTACCTGTGTCAGGTGAAATAGAACAGGAATCACCATTTACCTCTGAAAATAGCACTCAGAAGATGTGATACTGACACAAGTAGTTATACACAGGTCTTTTTTATTGGAGAAGTGACCACTACCAAGATGCAAAATAAATCTTTCCCCCCTTGTTCAATAAATTTATATCAAAGCATGTGAAATTAAAAATATCTTTATATTAACCCCACCAAATGCATTAAATACAAGTTTTGTGTTAAGTATCTTGGAACCTCTATCAACAATGCCAAAAAATATGCTTACAAAACTTCAATTTCTGGCAAGTCAAATCCTGCAAGAGACCATTCCTCATGAATGCAAAAGGGTTAAATATATACAGACAGCGAGACAGCCACAGAAATGTTCAGCTTCTTGCAGACCAAATTCAGTTTCTAAGAAAATGAGTTTCCTTGGCCACATGTGGCACAGGAACTGCATCTTCTTAGTACATTTGCTGGAAACCAATGCAGCTGTTAGCACACCATCAGGCTAGAAAGTGAAGGTACCCCTGTACCCTCTGAAGCTCTAACTACATGATAAGAAGAATCAATTGTTCCTCCCAGTACCAAATGGGAAGTATTCAGGGAATTCATGAATAATTTTCAGTGCTTCACTGTAGAGTTCCAGATCTGAAAGAGAGCATAAAGTTAAATTCCCCACTTGCAAAGTGCAGCATTAAAGCATCGCTGATTGTAAAGCGACACAGCTGAAGGTTCTCAGGCCCCTCATGCTCCCCAGTTTTCCCAGGCCTGCCACCATTCTCACAGACTTCTTTCTGGAGGATTATTTTTAGGCCTGCTAACTGGACAACCACACAAGGTCCAGTGCAAGGCAAGGGATGACAAAGAACCCTGTAGCTGGGACCGGGAGACCGATTAGAGCATGGCGAGGACCTAGATCAGCGCAGGCCTCGAGTCAGTCCCTGCAGTTTGACCGTAAAACACTACACTGCGTACGTAATTTTTTCCATGCCAGTGTCCACTTCTACACCCCCCTCTATACTGGGCAGCTTGAAGGATGACCCTGTCCATAGGGAGGGATAATCACGCTCTCTGCTATTTACTGAAGAGAAGTTCAGAACACAGAGTTAATTTGTCTAACACACCCTTACTCACCAAAGGGACTTTTGTCTTCTCTGAACTGGACGTATGACATGCACATGATGGTTGCCTGGTTTGTTACTCTTCCCACCACTTCAAGAACTCCTGAGATCTCCTCATCTAGCTGCAGAACATACCAGAAATGAAATTGGCATCACCACATTAGCTGCTATTTCCGATGCACAGAGCTTGACCTAGGAACCCTCTGAAGGTTTGTTCGTTACAACAGGTTCTGTTCTATGTCAAGCAATACATTAGTACCGAGGGGAAAAGAAAAAGTAATAAATAAATAACATCAAAAGCCTTGCACCTCTTACAGATTCACAGTTTTGTAACAGGCAATTCAGTGCCTGCACAGAAAAGGTATAAAAAAGCATCAGAGGGAAGACAGCATTTATGGGTATATGACACTGTGCCATTTGATCACTGAACAGACTAATCTAGGGCACAGAGAATCCAGATTTCAACGCACTGCATCCAAACCTTTGCACGTTATAGAACTCTGTAAGGGCTAAGGAAGTATCATGCCTGCCAGAGAGCAGAGCCAGTATTCCAGATTCAGGAGGTATCATCCAAAATCATTTCCTTCTTAGGGAACATGTAAGTGTATAGAATCCATTGTCAATAACAAGCCTTTGGTTGAATAAGGAAAAAAAAAAAAAAGGCTGAAAATTTTATCTCACCCTCAAACCATTTAGCTTGAACACAGTGGTTTCTTTTTTCCTCATTATTTTTAGGACATTGATTTGAAGAACACAGCACTATTTCAGTAAAGCCCTTCCAATATCTAACTCCTGCACGTTCTTTCTGCACGTTTCTTCCTTACATACTTACACAGCAGTGAAACACGGACTGAAACGCCTAACATTCCAGCTATGCATTTATGAATTCACCTGTTCACTCTGTCATGGAAAGCTGGGGAAAAATTGCTCAGATGCTGACATCCAAAGTTATAACAATCCACCACAAGAAACCTTTTCATGAGCTCAAGAGTTAAGATACAGGGCGGAACTTGTAGGAAATGCATTTTTTTTGCGATTAGGACATGCAGACAGCAAGTTTCACATTTTAAGACAAAACACTTCACCAGATGAAAATGCATTTTTGACCAATGAGACCCAGTCCTTAAAGTCAGAGCATCACGAGCAATTATTTCACATCAAAGCGGCCAGATGTGCCAGTGTTTAACAATTCATTCACAGATGGAAGGACTACTGACATGCTCAGTTAAGCCAGAGCGTTTGTTATCAAAAGGTGTCAGAACTAACATAATCTTTTGATTAAAACATTTCTTGGAGGCAAAAAAGGATACACAGAAGAGAATGCCTGGGTCTTACTCATCTAGCAGCACGTGGTAACAAAGGAGACAATACTTCTGCACATTATAATGCAATGGGCATGCGAAATGCTTAAGTGCTTTTTTTTTTTTTTTTTTTCCTTTTTAAAGAAAGAACACTTCAACCCAACTCTGAAGTCTACTGAAATTCTATGAGATATTCCAGGAGAGCAGTGAAATGTCAGCTCAAGTGACTCTTGAAAACACCATACTCTTGAGTTGTTTGGCTTGCCTTTACCAAATGTTCTGTTAGGCACAGGAAGATGGTGAATAAAGAGATGAAGGAAAAAGTGAAAGGGAAATGAAGACGTGTAGTGAGCTAGAGCACACTGCAAGCAACCGATAGAGTAAGACAGAGTATCCAAACAGGGATGCGCCCGAAAAGGAGGAGCGCAATCTCTCTCTCTCAACAGCAGCCAGCACTTCACAGAAGCACACAACACCCCGAGCCGGCAGGGAACCACAGCGCTCACGGCGCGCACCTCCTGCCTCCACACAAGACCACCCAACGGCGAATCAAAGGGACGAGGCCCAAGCCAACGCGTTAACAGCACGCCTGTGCAAGTCAGCCTGGAAAGGTATGAAGGCGAGACAAGGCGACAGAGGGGAAGCGGGACCCAAGGCGTCCCCTCACTCACGGGCTCGCTCAGCTCCACAGTCGCCTGGCACCCTTCTCCATCCGACAGCACCATCAGCTTCCCCGTCGGGTGAATCTACAACACAAATTACGTCGGCGCGCTCAGCGGCGGCGTCACTCACGCAGCAGCCCGCGGCCGGGCGAACGAGCGGGCCTCGCCCCGCAGGCCC
>VXAV01004403.1:310488-323141 GCA_013399715.1 Alectura lathami
GTGTCGGAGCGTTCTCCGTGGGTGTCTCCAGTGTGCGGAAGCTACTTCTAATTTCCCTTCCCAGACCGGTGTTTTGGTAAACACCTGGGAATGTTACCTCTAACGTTACCTCTGGCTGAAAAAAGCGATCCCAGCCCCTCGGCTCAGTAACCAGCAGAAGGCTGGCTTTGTGGGCTGGCTGGCTGGGCCTGAGGTGGCACGGCTGAAGCAGGCTGCCCCCGGGGACCGGCCAGGCGGGGGGGGGGGGGGGGGGGGGNCTGGGGTGGTGTCGGCTCCCCGGTGCCGCTGCTGCTGGCCTCTCAGTGGGTCGTTTGCTGGAGAATGTCCTCGCAGCTTGTCTCCAGAGCTTTGCGGGACAGGTCTCATGCACATGGCAAGATGCAGCAGGCTGCTGCGGTCTGTGACTGTTTGAAGGGTCAGCTGCTGTCAGGTTGTGGGAAGTGTTACAGGCACGCGTCTGTATCCTGCGGAGTTGCCACTGAGGGTTTGCTGTCAGACAGATAAGAGTGCACAGAAAGCAGCAGCCTTTCAGCCTATTGGGTGTTATGTGCAGTGAATGCCTGGCTTTCCCTTTTAGTATCTTTGAGCTTCTTGGGTATTTTGAATGTTGCCAGCAGTTTGAGGACCTCCAGTTGGTACCTGGCCTAGCCTTTGCCACTTGTGCTTCTGTTCCCTGCTTTAATTGTGGTTGCTTTTCTCTGGTTCAGCTCCACGCATGTTTTTATGTGGTGGTAACTGAGGTTGCACTGGGATTGGGTAATTTGGGTTCTTGGTATTTCTGCATCAGTTTTATTAAAACTTTTCTTAAATAACATGAATGTTTATTGTTAAAATGTCATCATTATTAGTGTTCTGTGAAATGTATATAATTTTCGTGTTTCTCCTGACACTTTCTTGTGCTTTCAAGAAGCATAAGCTAAAGGAGTATGACTGATGTTAGATGGTCTGTCATATTTTTTTCTTCACTTAGTAACTTTTACTAGGCCAGAAACTTTTAAACTCTTGGTGTCACGGAGAAACCTTTTTGGCATGCATGTTCTTTACTGTAAGGTGGTCCCTTCCATGTTGTAAGGAGGCTGTGCAGGGCTGTGAACATTCTGCTCTTCCTCTTGTTGCTAATTTAGTGGTGAGCCACAGCAAATGCTGATATGGAAGAGAGAATTGTTCTGATGCCATCTTGTTTTCTCTTTTCGTAGGTTATATAGCTTAAAACAGCTAGACTTGAAATTATTTTGGTTCTATCTTTGAAATCAATTTTTGCATCTTTGCTGACCTCATTTCAGCATTTATCTGACTACCAGTGGTGCCGCTGCAGTTCTGCTTTGCTGTATTCCTGAGCATCCTCTCTTTATCTTGGCCTGCATCTTTTGGTGTTTTTTAATATTCAGTTGTATTTCTTCTGCCATCATGTGAACGTGCAGGAAAAAGCTGAATAGTAGTGTTAAATGTGCTAGGATCCTTACGTATACAAAAATTGATGTAACATGTTGGTTTGGCTCAAAGGTCACCCAAACCTCTTGTCAAAGCAGGCTGCCAAAGTGCACCAGGAATACATGAACCCCTTTGTGCAGTGCTGTGACTCATCTTTGCCCGGTCCCTAGTATGTTCTCAAATCCTCACACAAAGAATATTTCTTGCAGTCTCACAGAACTGCAGTAGTTCACAGTTTATTGCTTGCTAATGACCGAAGCAGTGCCAAAAATGTTATTTTTAACTATCAACAGTTGAGGCTGGAGAAGGGCAAAAATCACGTTGGCTTTTTGGTGAGGGGGAAACATGAGGAGAAGGGAATTGCGTATTCCTACCAGGGGAGATTTTTATCTTTAGGCAGTGAATTCAATTTCAGGTTTCCTATAGAAATAAAATTAAACCCATCTGGAAGGGGAAAGTGCAGTGCCATATAGGAGACATCACTGCAGGAATGTGGCACTGTCTCTGAGCAGTGTATGTGTTTCTGTGATGTTGTACAGACAGCTTTTTAAAAGCAAAAACCTTAAATGCTTTTCTCTCTGTTTTATGTGACCATGCATCCAGATTTGCAAACTTCAAATTTAATTTTTACTCTGAAATTAAATTTGGGTAGAAATCGGCTGTTCTCAGCTTTTGTTAAATGAAACCTCGTCTTATCTACAAGTAGTAAATCTCAGCCTGATTCTGCAAGTGCTTAAACTGTGTTCTTATCTTCAAGAGCACGCGTGTTTCCATTCAGCTCAGTGTCTCTTTGTTCTGCTTTTAACATGTAATTCAAGAAACCTAGTGGCTGCAGAGATTTGTTTGCTTTTGAAGTACCACAGTTGATAAAATTCTTGAGAGCAAGTATCACAAATAACACAGTATTACCCATCCTTTTCCTATGTATATGTCATATTTTATATGGCTCTAGTTTGTTTCAGTGCCCCCTTTTCTTTGTTTCTTTCTTTTTCTTCAAGCTCTTGGTTATTAACTTTAAACTAACCGTGTTCAGGAAAGACGCTAAAATAAGGTATGTAATGGTGATCCAGGCCTGAGTTTTGGTTCTGCGTGCTCGACACCCAGAGAAGGCACTAGCCTCACAAACATGCTGGTCTTTTAACATGCAGATTCCTTAGCACCTCTCTGACGTTTGGGATCACAAATACAAATACAAATACAACATAGGCAATTTCTTGCTGCTGGTGCAGTGTTTTTATCGGAAGTTGAGACCAGAGCGTATGGTGTACTTCTGTTTCTTTTTCTGTTTAAAGCAAAAAGATGTGTATTTTAGTTGTTGTTGTTTTGATTTCTTTTAAGAAATACTCTGGCTGTGTAATTCAGCTGAAGAAACAACTTCAGAAATTGAAAACTACCATGCAAAGATTAAGCCTTAAGTAGATAAGATGGATTTTTGTCCCTTTAAAAACAAACCAACAAACAAAATAACAACAACAAAAATGGGATAGTCCGAAAACGCTTGCCTTCTGCCAATGAAGGGGGGGGGCGAAAAATTGAGTATGTAAAGCTGCTGTCAAATCATACTGACAGCTGATCTGCTCTGAATTGAAACGCCTGCAGACTTTGTTAGTTTTAGAGCACTGAAGTTTCTGTATGCTAAATATGCAGAGTTTAGGAGATGATAAACTGATGGTTTCCTGCACAACCCTTTTGTGCAGCCATTGCATTCATACTCAGTAAGATGCTTTCTGCAGGATAGAGAGGAGGGAGAACACCATTTGGGAGATCTGCAAACTGTACAGTAACTCAGAGCTCAGAGAGAAAAAAGTGCTTGGAGCAACTGCAGCTCTGGCACCTGAAGTGGCTGAGTGGAGCCTGAGTTTTTACCAAAGCTACCTCTGGTATTTGTCACACCAAGCTGACTTTGCTTCTTGTTGTCGTGTGCTTGGGAAGAAGGGAAAATTTCCTTTAAACTGTTCGGTGACTGCCCCTCCTTCATACATCATCAGAGCAGAAACCTGACTCCTGAGCGTGGCAGCACGGGTTTCTACCACTTGAGCTATGGGAGTGACAACCCTAATTGGTAGCAGGAGAAGACTTGCTCCCTGAGGGCTAAAAGGGGAACACACTGCTGGCGCAGCGAGCGTTGAGCCTGAGTGTGGGGGAAGGTAAGGAATAAATGAGGCAGTTAGGAGTTTCTGCTGGGTAATCTCCATGGGACTGAATACCAGTATTTCACACACTAAGGTTAGAAAATGCGCACAAAAAAAAAAAAAAAAGAATAAAGTGCAAACAGAAATGTTTGTTTGTATTACTGCATACCTGGGGCTGGTTGGCTTGATGCATCCCTGCGTGCATCCGTGTGGCTTATTGGACTGACTGAAATTCCACTGCCTCAGTGTAAGCAAGCAGGAGCTGGCCAGCCTCTGGGGTGCTCTGTGTTTAGTTCTGAGGTATCAGTCCACAGCCGGAATCGGGGCTGATATTTGCCACCTTGTATTGACACACCGTTTGGGAAGGCCGATGCTTGTGCTTCGAAAAGGCTGTGGTGTGGTTTGCTCTGCGGAAGTGTTGGGTAGCCTGTACTGGCAGGGTGGGGCAGTTCACAGGTGGTAAAAGCTGGGTGCTGGTTGTGAAGGAGTTACTGTGGGGCACTGGCCAGGGCACCAGAAGTCTTGCTTGCAGTAGCAAGAATACTTGGGTGGAAAGTGAGGGATTTTGGCAAATAATTAATCCAAGTTTTTTAAATATAAACATTACTTCGTAGTCTTCTGTATTTCACTCGTAGTGATTCTTCTTTGTTAAATTCAGTGCAAAATAATATTGTCGCTAGTATGCCTCTCTTCTTTAGCCTTGCCTCTTTCTGGATGCATCTGTTAGGGTGCGTACGTTGCTATTGGAGTGTCAGCCCCTTCTCCGCGTGTAAAGTAAATCAGGATTCTGTTCCTCCAACTCTGCTTCAGACTCCAAACTACATTATTTGGCTTTGCCTCTTTTGTCATGATATTTTAGTAGAGAAAAGCTTTCTTTAAACCTCCACTTCTGTTTGACCCCCAGCACTTTGCAGCCAGACTGTTCATGCTGCTGCTCAGCCTGAGTTGCCCAGGGTCCCCCTTCAGCTCTTGGGGCACTCCTGGCAGAGAGCGGGAGCAGAGCCCGAGGGGTGGCTGCAGAGAGGGCTGCTCTCCTCCCTTGTCTCAGCTCTGTCCATGCGAGCTGCTGTTGCTGGAGGAGGCACTGGAGGGTTACTTGCTGCGTTGGTAGTGCGCTTTATGTAGGACATGGAAAGTGGTGCTACGTTGCTGGCCTCTAAGTAAGCTGAGCCTGTAAATACGTGCTTGATGTGGTTCTGTTGTTTAGTCTTAGCTGGAGTGGGGCTTGCTTATGAAGCTTTTTGTACATCTGTTTGGTTTGTTTAAGGAATGGAACTTCCTTGAGTCTACGTCTTAAAGTTCAGAATAACTAGAGAATTTGCTTTGGATATTTCTTGATTTATCCAGGTACCTAGTGTGCTCCATAGGTAGAAGCTGGCCCATCTGGCTATCTTTTGGCTAAGGCTGGTGGGGTTTTTCAGATGAGTTTGTTCTTTTTAAGCTATTAAAATTGCTTCGATGTTATCTTTCTCTCCTGAGAGAGAAGAGATACTGAGCATAGTCTTTTACAGTTTACAGTTTTATCCCACTAGTGGTATGCTTTACCTGTCTTGTTCTAGCAGATGTGAAGTCACAGATGCAGTCAGTTTTGAAAGATTCTTACAATGAATTATTGTTATGAAAAACTTGCTTGATCATACTGCAGTTTCTTTAAAGGGAACACACACGCGTGTTAAGCTGCCTGTAAGATTATGAACTGGAAAATGAAAATGGATGCTGTCCTAATATTGTGTATGGTTTTATTTTTTAAGACTGAATATCTTTAGTGTAATTTGCTTCATTCAAGTACTGGTGCATTTCCAATAGGATCATGTTTTGGGTTTCAGCTTTTAAGAACCTGAGAAGTGACTCTGGTGAGGAAGTTATGTACCAACAATTCCAAGTAGCAGAAGAATACCGAAAAGTGTTTGGTGAATGCTGAAGGGAGTTTCCGTCTTTCACTTTCTTTTAGAAAAACAATTTTTTTTTTCTGGTTCTCTATTCCTAACTTCATGAAGAAACCTTGCAGTTCCTCTTCTTTGCCTACTGAAGTCATTTGCTGCATCACTAAGGCACACTGGTGTGCCAATGCCTGATTTCAAATCAGATAGTAAAGATTTAACTATAATATCATGTATTTGGCATTTGGGGTGCTGTGCTAAACTTCTGCTAAATTCTGCTATCTTGTATGTATTCAACATGTGTTGTCTTTGTTTTAGATAACGACTTCGAAGAAGAAAAGACGAGGCTATGTTCAGCTTCTTCCGAAAAAGTCAAGATTCAAAGAAAATTACAGTGCCAGAGAGAGAAGCAGATGGATTTGTTATTGTGGGTAAGTGGTGCTTCTGTAAAAAATGATTCTTGTCATCTTTGAAATATGGAAAGGTCTTTGAGGTGCTTAGACCAAGTAAAAAGAGTTAAAAGAAGCCATGACAAAAATTACTTAGAATTCTTACTTATCCTGAAGTAAGTCTACAGACTAAATAGGTAAAACTTTCTTCATTTTTTTTAATAGGTACAAACTCTTGTTCAAGATATTGAAAATGCAATTACTTATTTTCCCCTGGTATTTTAAACAAGGAGACATTATTTCCTTACAGAACAAGAAACTTCAGAGTTGCTGCTTCTAGCTTTGTGCTTAGAGTTGCAGAGAGAGTATCTTGTTACAGCTTTAGAGGACTATCTCTTTTTTAGCTTCCCACATTTTAGTGTTAGCCCAAAAGTCTTTTTATATTAGAAGGCAAGATGCATCTCTGTGTAGTGCTCGTCACACAGTGAGTGTTCTGATTCAGAATATGACTCTTGCTTAGTTTGAAAATTAAGCAGTTTGGGGTTTTCTAAGTCTGTTTGTTATTCAAAACTTAATGTGAAGTGCACTCACCTGTGAGCTGGCAAAATCTGCAGCTTTAAGTAAGTTCTTTCACAGTCCTGTAGGATGGCTTGAGATACAGAATTTATTGTTGTCATGCTGTAACTGATCCTTTTCTTTTTCCTCTTTTGAAAACTTGTGTTTTCTCTCCTTGTAAAACTGTCATCATCAATATTCAGTTTTTGCTGCTCGATTAAGTGGCATTTGAGCATCCTGAAGTCAGGGGAGCCTCTGAATTACTAGGGTCTAACAATACAAGAGACTTCTAGAACTTGTTCTTAGGAGAACTTACGTTCTCTGTGATAGTTCTCCATTAAAACAAATACCACAAGCTACCTGCCAAGTGTTAAATAGGTCTGGTTTCACATACGTGACCGTTTTCATGTTGAGCTGTTGTCTTCCACTGAATTTTCTTCATCTGGACTTGTCTACTCATCCTGGTTTGTATGGTCAGTGATCAAATCATTTCAGCACTTGCTTTGTGAAGGAGTTAAAGGAGACAACACTGCTGTCTCCAAAAGGTTTGGAGACTAGAGTTTCCAATTCTGCAACAGGCAGAGAGCTATGCACCCAAAGGTTGCTTATCTGCCACAATTCTGTGTTTGATTTAACTTCATTCCTTTTTCTTGAAATGCTGTCAGTAATTAAATGTTGTTCGTATAAATTCATGTTAAAGTAATCTCTTAAATATAAACTGAAGAGTTATCAATGACGTTTGAATCTTTGGTTGTTTGCTGTTCAAGAAAAAAAAATAGTAGTTAATTTTACTTGCTGTGACAGAATAGACTGTCTTTTCATCCTAATTTTTACTTGGCAAAGGAATTATTGTCAGTTGTCTCTGTGGAGCATGTCACTGTCTTGCTGGTCAGAGACAGCTGCGGAATTATAGGTCAGCGTGTCAGTAGATGCTTATGTAGCAGTTCTGTTTGTCTAGGAATAGTGGCAGTCCAAAAACCTTAGCTGTTCTGCTAGTTTGGTTTTTATTGCTCAGATAGGAGGTATTGAAATTTTTCAAAACTTGTATGTAAAATGTTCCAGAACACCAGTACTAACAGTCTGAAGATATCTTAGTAGTAATTATGGGACAGCCATCCTTAGGACTGCACCTCCAGGTTGTAAATGTGAATATTGCTTTAGGCAATGAACAGTCGTAAGGGGGGGGTGGGGTAGGGAGAGCTATGTTTTGTATGTTTTAGATTGTTTTCTAAACCCACTCTTTCATTTGAAGTATGTAAGAACAAAAAGCCTTGTCCACTAACACCCTGTGGAGAAGGAAGGAAATCTTTTGCTTCTCTTTTATGGGGAGAAAAAAAAAAAAGAAGAGAAAAATAAATATTCAGGTAATGCTTGCTTCTGATTTCCGCTGTTGCAGTCAGGAGAGGCTTGTCTGTCACAAATCCCTTTCAAGGTTTTTGCACCACTAATAAGGTCATCCAGGAATCTTACTGGAAATCTCAAAGAGACTTACCAAGCAAGAATCAAGTGCCATATCCTTCACAATTTACTTGCAAAATAAATTCCAGTCTGCCATCCATTCTTATTATTCTTGGTAGCAGTGTAGAAGAAGACCTGTCAGTGCTAGTGCGCTGGTTTCGCAGACAGCTAAAAACCTCCCATCGGGTGTCAAAGATGCACGTGATCAATAGTCCTCTGTCAAAGATCAGGAATTGAAAATTTGAGGCAGCAGTGCTGTTTCCATGTGTTTGGCAAGGTCAGAAACTCTGCAGACACCACACTCAGAGGATGGTTTGAATTTTGGGTGCTCCTGTGTGGAGCCCGGAGCTGGACACGATGATTCTTGTGGGTCTCCCTCCCAGCTTGGGATGTTCTGTGAACACCCACGTGAGGGTTTTTTTTTTTTTGCTTGAAGAGAACTGAAATATTGCTTGTTGTAGAACATTGTACTGTACGTGCTCATCAAAAACTACTGCTAAAAACTACTCACTTTGTTTTCAGGTTTATTTTAAGACATTGATGTGCAGGGTCCTGGTTGCTCTTCCAGCAAGATTTGAAGTAAGCCAGCGTGTTGGAGCAGCATGGGCAGCAGCTCCCAAGGCAGGTGAGCCTGCAGCCAAGCAAAGGTGTCGAGAGGACAGGCAGGCACGGGCAGAGACCTCATCACTGAGGGCACAGCCCCCATGCTGCCTGAGGAAGGTCAGCAGAGCAGGGCTGGTGGCAGTGGCTGAGGTCAGCCTTAACAAATCGGGAAGTCTTCTGTAGTGGAGATAAAAAAACAGTAAAATGGTCAACACCAGTCAGTCTTTAGTTCTGGAAATCTGACTTTTTTTTTTGTAGAGCAGTAGAACATGTTTCTGTGTTCCCACTAAGTTATTCTCATACAGATGTACTTTGGGGTACTTTTTATTGTGGAAGAACTGGATTGTGTAAGGAATTAAAGGACACCTAGGTGTCACCCAATATGTAAACAGATTGTAAATCTTTACTGTTTGTATGTCTACCTGAATAATACAGATCTCTACATCAAAGTTTTGAAGATCTTCTTAAATGTTTGCTTCTGAGAGAAATCTGCAGTTGTCAAATCTTCAGGAATAAGTACATTATAAAAGGGAAATTTGACATACTGGCCCTTCCATATCAGAGGATGACCTCCTTGCTGCTTTAGTAGTGCCTTTCAAATAGCTTTTGGGTTTCTTTCGTGTTTGTGCACCTCAGAGGGAAATGCATCAAGAGATTTGTGAGGTCATGGTGTTGCTGGTGCCGTTTGCTTTCAGTGGTTGTAATGTGTAGGAGATTCCTGTGAATCTCTACACTGTTTTTTTTTCTTTAATATTTAAGGAGCTTTTAGTGCAGCTAGTAAGGAAGACTGGAATGCTGCAGTATTTTAAAATACTAAAACAGTTTTAAAATGAAAACAGTGTTACGTTTAAGAAGTACACGAGGAGTTGTGTCAGTTGGAATAAAGCAGTAGCTCAGTGTCCTTTTACTTTCTGCATCAAAGGACTTATGGTATGTATTTCTTTTAATATTTAGCGTTTGTGTAGCTATTTCCATCTTTCAGTTTTCCAATAACCAAATTGGAAAATAACCATTTTACTTTCTTGTTAATTTTTAACAATATGTAATACTGACTTTTCCCCAAAATCTCAGATTATTGTAACTGTATTTTTTTTGTCTAGAAAACACTGTTACGTGTTAGCCTACACCAATGTACATGAACGCTTTTGGTGCACGCCATGCTATATTAATACTGGTGAAAAGCATGTGTTGATTGTATAGAGTTTCTTGAATTGCTGCTTTCTGAATTTTATACTTAAAAAGAGTTAGGAGCTCGTCCAGGCATTCAATTTTTCAGTCAGAGTTGACTGAAAAGGGGGTGGGAGGAATTCAGAAAGAGGAGAAACGGTCCCTGCCCGCTAGTGATCTTTAGTTGCATAAGGAGGTAATGGCTACCCTTCATTCAGTAAGGAAGGCAAACTAATCCTCTTGGGTACTATTTTACACAAAAACAAGCTGCGGTGTTCAGCGGTGCCGCTAGGCGGTGATTTCCCCTGCGCTCAGCAGCTGCGGGGCTGTTCTGTCTGCTTCACATGCACGCACAGACAGTCGAGTAATAGTAATTATCAGCACAGCGTTTTATTAGACTGTAGGTTTTCAGCAGATCTATAAAAAGCTTTTAAAGCCTAATATCAAATTTATAATGGCATTCCAAACTAATAAAAATAATGAAGCTTGAAATGTTGACAGCATGTATCTAGATGTTGGCTTGTAATTCCTTCCGAGCAGATCTGTTGAGGCCCATGTGGGACCTAAATAACACAAAGAAGCAAATTTGCATATTTTACAGCAGGGGGAAAAACAGAATGCAAAAACATGAATAATTAGGAGCACAAGCTTCATGCTATATTAATACTGTTGAAAAGCATGTGTTGATTGTATTCTGAGAGCCAGTAGTGATTTGGTTGAGTGAACTCAGCCAGCATCTCCTATGCAGATTAAAGGAACTGGGTTACAGAACAACTGAACTGAAATTCATTGTTTTGCTGTATAAGCAGGTATATTTCTTAGAGGAAATATTTTTTCCTAGATTCTGTACAGCACAGGAAATCTTTCCTTTTTAATGCCACATCAGAGTATATTTTTGTTGACAAAAGACTTTTCAATTGCTTATTTACTTCTGTACCTCTAGACTTTAAAATAGTTCTCTCCACCACAAATCAGATATTAGAATTTCTAGCACTTTAGTATACATGACCCACTTTTCATTTCATTATGTTTCTCTTTTTTGCTTTGTAAGGCTTAAGCCCCTGAAAACACACACATGATATGCTTGATTTTGGTAAATTTTCAATTTGCAAAACACCCTTTAAATGTTTGTATACAGGCAAATTACGAATCTGCATAATGTGAGTCATTGTGTTGGCTTCTGTTGATTGCAATGTAAGATGTGTAACGTACTTTTAATGATATACATTATTTAGTTGAAAAGGTGTGAAAGTGATATGTCTATATTTCTTGATGGTTAGGCTACGTACTGTCTTGGCCCCCTAATTCACAGCTATCTCAGGGTTATCTGGTTTTGAATTTGATTCCAGGGAGAAGAAAAGAAAGATACAGGCTTTCTGTTTAATTTCTATAGCAGTTTTATTTCTGGATAGGAAAAAATAGTTTTAAATATTTGCTGGTGAATTAGAAATCAATATTGTAGGGCTTTGAGATGGATGAAAAAGGCACAGAACGAAACGGTTTCAATCTTGTAAGCATGTATTTTTGATCTACATAACCAAAGGCGGAAAATGGTAAAATGTAGCAGTCTTTTTAGAAATTGATGTAATTGTAAGAGGTTAAAGAGGCATCTGGCAAAAGGTTGTTTTGAGGTCACACATGCATCTGACAGTTTGCTGCCAGCCCTCTGAGAAAATACTGGTTGGAGTTGTGTTCCTGTTTTTCATATTAACTGCCTGCTGGCTTGATGTATAATAGCCACTTTCTAAGTGTGCAGGTCTCCAGAGTGCTCCTGCGAGGCTAGATCCTACTGACTTTAAAACTCTTGCAAATAGTGATGGAAGCAGAATCTGCTGAAGAGTTTTTTGTTGTTTTTTTTTTTTTTTTTTAATTTATTTATTTTTATTCCTCCTCCCCTGCATTAGAAACTTATACTCAGGAAAGATCAAGGCATTCCTTGGATGTGACTGTTCTGCAGTGATGTATTTGCATAGGTGTTGCAGTGTTCTTTAGCCTTTGTTTACAGTATTCTGACTGCTTTTGACACCTGAGTTCTGACAGTTTACTCCTGTAGGTAGTGCCTTGGCCTGTCAGTCTGTATAGCATTCTTAAAGCAATTTGTGACTGGAATGTGAGAAAGGAAAATACTGGCTGCTTATTGTAAGAGCAGCAAAATGTCTGGTAAAAGTAGGAGTTTTCAAATGCTGACTGTAAACTTTTCCAACTTTTACTGGTCATTAAATCTCTTCCAGCGAGTGAAAACTTCTTTGCTTTATGATGCAAAGAAAACTGCTCAGGGTGTATAGGAACATCAAACTTGGGCTTAAAAAAAAAAAAGTTGTAAGAAGTTAGCTAGGGCTAACTGAAAAACAGGGTGGTGGAAAATGTGTTCCAGGAGTGTAAGCTGCTGTCCTGGCAAATGATAAATTCAGTTTGGAGTCTTCTAGAAATTTACAGCACAGTTGGAACACCTTTCTTTCCAAAGAGAGCCCTAGCCATTAGCCATGCCGTCACTGTCTGCCTGGTTGAAGTCATGCAGCCTCACACAGATGTTAGTCACTGTTAATTTTCTGTGAAGGAAATGTTACATTGAGCTGATTTTACACACTCCCTCCCTGTCTCTGCCAAATGTTTTGCTGCATTTTTTCAGTAGGGGATGAAAGGATACTTTGCCAAACTGCAGACTGCTTTACCCTTTTTCTGTGTACTTTGCCTGAGATATTGTCTTGTTTGTTTGTTTTTAATTAGGTAGTACAACAGAACTGGAAGGTTACCTTCTGTGTTTCATAAGTGTTTTCAGGTTAGTTCTGTCATAGGCATCAGTGTAAAAGATGGCTTGTCACCTTGTGCTTTTTGCTTAGCTGCTGGCTCTTGATACGCTAGTTAAATTAATTAACTAGTGAAGGGCCAGAGAAATTAAAGAATGCAGGTGATTTACCCAGTCAGTTGTTCTGCACTTCAGTGCTATTTCATCTGCTTTTGCCATAACACATCTTTGTGCTTGCCAAAATGTAGTGTACTTTCTGATCTCTGCTCAAGCAGCTGAAGAATCTTCAGCT
>VXAV01004403.1:323208-333884 GCA_013399715.1 Alectura lathami
AAATGAGAGGGGCATGAAGTCAGTTCTGAAATTATCTTTTTTTTCAGTGGAAGTGACCATGATCACTTCAATTTTTTTTTTTTTTGTATTTTGTCTATGAAAGTAAGTACAGGCTGGGGAGAGAGCTCACAGTATTATTATGTTGTCTGTTGTGAGAGCGTCTTTTGGGTTGTTATGGTGGGGAACTGTTTCTTTTTTTCTTCCAGTTGCCTCCAGATTAATGACAGGGTCTTGGAGCATCTGACCATCATTAACGTGTACAACATACTCACTTCTTTTTCAGTTAAAAACAGCCAAACTTCCTTAAAATGATTCAGAGTCCCAGAGCTTTCCTGGAGGGAGCAGGGGCAGGGAGAGGATTTGTACTGTTAGACCATATCATTCTAAAGCTCCTTCCGCAGTTGTTTGGGAGTTCAAGCTCATAGGTTTCCTATTTCAGCATGAGCGAGGGAGAGGAACAACTTAGAACCTACAGGATTGATGTTTATCCTTCTTGCAGTTTGTTTGAAATTTTTCAGTGTGAGAGTGAGAAAGAATGGGAATTCATCGCTGTTTCTTTACAACTTAATTTTTTAAGAGGGAACCTGCCTAAATGTCTTCTGAATTATTTAAAGTTTAAGTCTTGCAGTGGTGGAAGGCTATGTCTAAGGAAGATCTGATTTACAAAAGCACTTAGCATAGCTATTGTAGCAGAAAGCAGTCAGTATTGTCTTCTAAAACATGGCTATTAAATACACATACCGGTGCACCTTTCATTAGGATAGACACTTGAAGAGGTTTTTTGTTTGGTTGGTTTTTTAAGAACTGTTTTCTTGTACTGAATATAAACTTCAGTGGTATATACTGACTATTAGCTTATAAAAATTTACTCCCGCTTTACTCTCTGTGAGCTGGAGCTGAGAACCAGGAATGAACCACATGCAGTTCCCAGCTTGTGCATTGTGTTATACAAAACTAGGAAATACTGATTCCAGAAATTGAATTAAATGTCTCTGAAATTCCATTTACAAAATGGTTTGAGCATATTTACCTAAAATGACTCACTAGCAACAGAGTACGCTTGAATTCTTGGTATGCTCTGGAGCTGAAGTGTGAAGAGTCAAAGCACTGTATGTCAGGCACATCTGTCCACTTGATTCTGAACTGAATCCTAAAGTCACAGAATGTTCTTCTTGAAATGTATATTTGTGCTTTTTCAAGCATTCGTCCTAGAAGCAGGAGATCTCAAGATCTACATCTGCATAGGCACCGCACATCTTCTAGTGTCGAAGTCTACAGCAGCCCGGTTGGAATTTCCACGACTGTTTATTTTGACTGCACAGTGGTTCTACCTCAGTAGTGTGAGACGTATCAGCTTCCCTTATACTGCATTAATCAGTGAACTGCAGTGGCCTCAGAGTAAGGAAACTGGAGTACCAGTCTCTACTCCCTACCCTGGGTCTGTTGTGTATTTTGATTTGTTTTCTTTGACTGAAATGGTTAAAAATAAGGAAAATAAACAGCACAAAGAGACAACTCTTGAGCATCAGGGTGATATTCTTTCTGATTTGGTTTAACTCTGCCTCAGGCAGTGTATCCATTGTGTGTGAATCAGATCCAGCTTCAAATAGAAGGAGACGAAGGTGCACAAGAAAATTAAAGTACAGCTGACCGGGAGGGCTCCTTGTGACGGGCAGGAGCCTGAATACCTTCAGACTTTGAGGCCAAGTCTCATGTTCATTGCATCTTGAGTGGGCCAGGGGGAAAAGTGGGATTTGCTCTGGTTTCCCCTGTGTTTCTTTTCAGAGAAAAGGTGTCCATTGTGCATGCTGCAAGGGAAGGCAGGAGTTAAGCCGCTTCCCACTCAGATCCAGGATGCTCATGTTCATGTGCAGAAGCTACAGCTAATGAATTTAGATCCCTAATGCGTTTTGTGGCTTCTGAGACAGCTGTTTTTTTAGGGTATTGTTTTGGATATGCCTTTCCAGCCATCATACCCGCTCTAATCTTGTCGATAGCAAAATACGCATCCTGGGTGAAGACGAGCTGTGGTGGGTTACAGTGTGCTTTTCATTTTAGATAGTATTAAAGTGTGCTCAATTTCTACACTTGCAGATCTTTGCTATTAGGCTAAATTACCATTTTAGAAATACTAAGAAAATATTAGGAGAAAGAAGGGGGAGAACATTAAGGAAAATAATTGAGAATCATACTTCTAGGTGATATGCAGCTTGTCACAGCTGCAAACATTTATTATCCACCAAAGCTTGATTAAAATAAGCCTTACTCTGTTGCTAGGAGATGTGTTGCAGCAGAGTTCCTCTGTGCTCCCTTTGCTGCTCTGTGACCCGACCAGCATGGACCTTCTCCCCCTCTGTGGGAACTGGGGCTGACAAAACTGGCTTGTAAAGAAGAGGGGTCATCTTCTGTTTTTTTTTTTAAAAAGTAAAATTTAAAATAGAACCAGAATGTGCTAGACAGCTTTATGTTTGATTGGAAGAAGCTATTGAGAACCTCAGAATGTAAAATGTTTTAATAAATATGATTCCCTTGCGTATTACTTTTTTAAACCAGAAGCATGCATTGCTGCCATGGAAGTTGGTTTAAAATGGAACCAGGCTTCCCTCCACCAATAAAACACATTCCCCTCATTTTGCCTGCCAGATATTCTCCTGGTACTTTTTACTGGTTAAGCATCAGAGGCTCACATTGAGCAATCTTTCAGCTGCCCATCTTATGCACTTACCTTCTTTGCAGCTACTCCTGAACAAGAAGGCTTTCTTTTCTAGCCTGTATTTGATGAACTAACTGGAAAGCGAAAGATGTTCACTCTGTTCTTATTTCAGAAGGTGTGGTATGTGTCAAGTGTTAGTGTCTACTATTTTTATTCTCCCACACCCTCCCTTTGTTCCAGTGGAACTTCTGCTCACTGTGGGTTTTTATTTTTTGAAGTCATCAGCACGCTCCTGGCAGCGTAAGACATCTGCTCGCTTATGTTCTGTACCTAAATTTAATAAAATTCATGTGCAGAGAATGAATTATGAAGTTAAGACTTTTCTGGTGAGAATGCGTCCCAGCACTTTAAATCTAGACTCTGAAGATCAAACTTAACATGGGATATAAAGAACATGTTCTTAGGGCCTCATGTTTTAAAATCCCTCTTTCCATTTTGCTGCTGATGGCTTTCCTCAGATATACTCTCCATTAGCTTTGCCAAATGGAGAGCAACCCACAATTAATTATGTTGTCTGTCTGCATGACTTAAAGTAGCATAAGTACTGTTATGTGATGTTGGGATTGTTAAGGGCCAGTCTGGTGAGCTAACGTGTCAGGAGCCCGGTGTCTTTGCCCGTTTTGGAACAATTGAGCTATGTGCTACACTGACCTGCTGCAAGCAGGTGATAGCTGCTGTACTGTGGGGGTGTTGTTTGAATTCTGCTTTTAGTTTTACTCTGAGCATGTCTCGGATAATTTTTGTTACTGTTAAGCCACCCAAAAGAAGAGAACTGGTCTTGAAATAAAAAAAAAAAAAAAAGTGTTTTGTGAGAGGTAAGGATTTTGAGTGTATTCTTAAGGTAACTAAACAGATCAATACAATATAAACTGCATTCAGAAATAATCTGCAAGCCAGAGCAGAATGTAATGTGGTCCTTGTCCTTCTAACTAGGATGCCATATTCTGAATTATGAGTTGAATTATTTGTATGAAACCTAGTTGTGTAGTACAGTGTGCAGGTATTCAGAATATGTAACATGACCTTCAGTGCTTTAGAAATGTGCTGAATTGCTAGTCAGAGGCAGAAGTGTCCCCAAAATGCATTTAAGTATTGCTAGTAGTTAAAATTCTATCTACTTTTAGATATTTCTGGCTTCTGATGTATTTATTACAGAGAGATACAAGAGTTTTGGGTTTTATACTTAGCAGACAAAAACATCTCCAAAGGAAAATACAGAACCTATATATTTATTAATTATACTCGTTACATTCTAGTGGCATACCAGTTAAGGCAGAAGAATTTTCCTCTTTAAAAGGAATCACGCTTTGACATCTTATTTGTGCTCACTGTGCACCCTGAAGCTGTGCATGATGGACTTTCTCTGGGAGATCTGGTGAAGAAGCTTAGGAACAGTATGTGGATTCCCTTGAAACCTTAAAGGTGTGTGTTAAGGGTTGTGTCTATGGCCTTCTTACTTCCCAAGTTGGATTTATATGCATTTTTTTTGTTGGTAGAGCTCTTGAGGTTGTCTTGATGATGATGATAAGCCGTGATATGGTTGTGGTGGAAATGTTTGGATGTTTTAGGTCTTGATACAGATTTTGGCATAGGTGGATTGAATAACTGTAGCTTGAGTAAATATAGTTTGAATAAACAGCATTCTGGATGGAGGAGGTTTTGTTATATTTAGTTTATTGTAAACTGAGTGCCTGGTCATGTTTTTTTTTTGCCCCCTGAATTCTGACCATATTTTAGCATGGGAGGGGTAATTATTGCCTTTATTTTTCCGTTTTGCAAAATGCAGAGGAAGTAGTGCACTGTGGAATTGATTCTTGGCAACATTTGTAAAATTTTGCTGCATGTGTACCACCTGCTTCGAAACAAAACATTTCTAGCAAGCCATATGTATATGATTTGTATATGATTTTCTTTTCTCAGTCCGAGTTCAGTGAATTATTTTTTGTAACAGTGAATTGAAGAACTAGTCTTAATTAAAAGAAGCGTGTGCACTGGAGATGGATTTAGTATTGTATTAAAGTTGATTCAAAAGATTCAAAGCTAAATTCAAAGGTAATCAAGTGAAGCAGAGTTCCACAGTTCCTGACTTGTGCTGTGAGATCTTCCAGTGGAGATCCTCAAACAGTCAAGTAACAGGTAAGCAGAGGAGCAAAAAACTGAAAAAGGGTGAATATCTGTCCAGTGTCACAGCACCAGTTCTGTCAGGTGTTCACGGTAAGAATACGAGGGTATAGTGAGGTGCATTGGTATCTTCCATGATCATGCCCCCTTAACAAAGGGGAACATCAGAACATTAAATATTGTGTATGATGGAACCACTGGAATTAAATAGTCTGTAAATGCCTTGGAACATGAGAAGAAATGGGAAAGAGACCAAGTATGGCTTTAATTTGCCTTTGAACTAACTGATTTCAGGTGGCCTGTCACTAGATTAGTTTGTCCATGTAAACTAGAGTGCCCTTTTGACCCTAAAGCTAACAAATTTTGAAATGAATAGTGTCTATCTGTCCACAATAGAAAAAGCAATAACTTACCAAAGACACGGTGCAAAGTATTAGCTGTCCTTGTTCAGAATTCAGCTTCTGTTGTTCGGAAGACTTAAATCTTAGAGAAATAGCTCTTGGCCAGATTCCAGACATTTGGGAAAAACTTTAGGTTATAATTATGCTTTACAGCTTCTTTTAATTAAAAAATACAAAGCAACTTCATGCTGCCAACAATTTATTTTGTATGTAAGTGCTTTCAGTGAAGAAAACGTTCTACCAATGTTAACATTAAGTTCTTAAGAAAATGAGTTCAATCGTTAGTAATTTTCATATGTGAATGCATTCCACAGAGATACGTGACTACATGTACAAGTTGTCACTTGCAAGATTTGATGACAGTAAAATTTTCTTGTGTAAACTGAAAGCAGTGTTAATCTACTTACTAGTATGGTTCCCCACTATTTTTTGCATTTTATGCAAGTTGAAAGTTAATGACATCTATTTTGTATGTGGCTGTCTGTGCATTTTGAATATAGAAGGAAATACAATCAGTTCTGCATGACTGGATTACTATGAATAGTTCTAGAAAATACCTTCATTTCCTTTCCACGGTTATTTCTGTCATATGCCTTACTGACTTCAAAAGTCTGTGTGATGTAATGAAAGTCAGGTGTTATGTATTTGTTTTAAAAATTTGAAGTTACAGCACAGAGTGGTCCCTGTGATCGAGGAAAAATAGTAACAAAATAAAGTGCATCTTATCTGATAAAAACGGGCATGTTTTGCTCATTGGTTTTTAGGGAGGTAAAGAATTATGACAGATCAGTCACGAAGGAATGCAGTATGTTCTTGGGCTAAAAGCATAAAAGTGATTTGGGGCACTAAATAGTACATTTCTGCATTGATAGGAAAAATCATGCAGTTCAGGTTTTTTTTTTTTTTTCCTTCCAATGGAAGATAATTAGATTTTAAAAATGCTTTTACAGTATTTTAAATACTCATTTACAAGTGAAAAAGTTGAAATTCTAAATTGAATAGTTATGCTTTCTAAATGTGTCATCTACTAAGTAAGTAGCTCACCTGCTTTTAACTAGGTATGAAAATTATGTGTTTTGTCAATCAGATGAGTGTGGTCTGCAATGCGTAATGCCTCTGAAAGGAGAAACCTTTCGCAGTAGCTGGTGGCTGCATTTCAAGCAGAACTGATACAGCCTGGTCTCTATGGCTTTGTTCCTTGCCAGCCTTAGCTCTCTTCTCTTTTCCTGTTTCTGCCCCATCCTTCTGCCCCCAGGCCCCTCTGTTGCCTCTGGCCGTACAGCTTGGTGAGAGGTGGCAGGTCCCAGGTCACACAGCCACCACGCAGCTCAGGAGCTGCTCTCACGTAAGCTCAGCAGAGCGCTTGGCTTTGGGCTGCTGGTGGCAGCAGGGGCTTGAGAGGCTGCCTGCAGTCACGTAGCCCTTGTGTTGAGCTGGGTTAGGAGCTCTATTCTAGAGACTTCCATGAAGCTTAATTGGCACAGGCCAGTGGTCATTAAGTTATTAATGAGTAACAAAGGAAAACAGAGGCCGTGCAACTGTGAAAGCCTATGTTTTGTTGTACCTGTGAAAGGGTATGTATTGTTATTCTAAACCCACTTTTTCTTTTAGAAGAAATTTTCAACCTTTAAAAAAACCTGTTCATTTGTTGTAACGTTTACATAAAACTTTTAAAACTCATTAAAAATCTTAGATTTTCATACCAAGCTGCTGTTATTTTTCTTTTAAAATTGGGTGGTTCAACAAGATACGCACAATGCTGTTATACCAGTAAAAGAATATCTGCAAGACTTGGTAGATTAGTTTTTTACTTTTACAAAAACTCAAGTGGCTCTAGCTAAGCTTGTTTCACAAGCACAATTGAAGTCTTGTTACAGTGTATCCTTGCTACCTCTTGGTTTGGTTTGGTAGAGTGTGGTGAGTTGTTCTGTTTGTTTTTGTAGAAAACCAAACAAAAACTTTGCAGTCTCTAAAAGCATTTTATTAGATGAATTCAAAGTCTGTCACTGATGAGCTCACATGTTAGAGTAGGAACAACTAGAGGCAACCTGTCTGAGTGTAACCATATGCCAGAAGCTGACTTGAAGCTATGGTAAGCCAGTAATCATGGAATGGTTTGGGCTGGAAGGGACATTAAAGCCCACCCAGTTCCAACCCCCTGCCATGGGCTGGCTGCCACCCACTGGATCAGGCTGCCCAGGGCCCATCCAGCCTGGCCTTGAGCACCTCCAGGGGTGGGGCACCCACAGCTTCTCTGGGCAGCCTGTGCCAGTGCCTCACCACCCTCTGAGTGCAGAATTTCCTCCAAACATCTAGCCTAAATCTTCCCTCCTTTAGTATAAAACTGTACCCACTTGTCCTACCCCTGTCAGACAATGTAAGAAGTTGCTCCCCCTCCCTGTTTATAAGCTCCCTTCAAGCACTGGAAGGCCACTGTGAGATCTCCCCTGAGCCTTCTCCAGGGTGAATGAGCTCAGATACCTCAGCCTTTCTTCACAGAAGAGGTGCTCCAGCCCTCTGAGCATCTTCATGCCTGAAGTATTGCTTGATAGGCTCAGAGCCATCCAACTATAAAAACCAAGCATCATCCAAAGAAAGCAGATCCCCAAGTTGGTTGACGTTGCCAGAGAAAAGACTGACATAATGCTTGCATGTATATGGATGCATCTGCAAAGCCATTGCAAATTTGATGTTTAAGCTGATGGATTTCAGGGTGTTTTCAGCTTTGGGTGGTTTTACTGATATGTTTAAGGTGCTTACTACAACACCTTAATATGTTTAAGAAAACATGTTTTTTAAATCAGAACTTTTTCACAAGTGAAAGCAGTTTTTTCACAGGAATTAAGTACATATTCTGTGTCCCACAGTGAGTTCAGGTTGAAGAAGGTTCAACAAGGGTTAAGTGAAGGGCCCTACGTCTGGGGAGGAATAACTTCGCACACGTACAGGTTAGGGGCTGACCTGCTGGAAAGCTCTGCAGAGAAGGACCCAGGTGTCCTGCTGGACAGCAGGTTGACCGTAAGCCAACAGTGTGCCCTTGTGGCCAGTAGGTATTCTGGGGTGCATTAAAAGGAGCGTGCCAGCAGGTTGAGGGTGGTGCCTCAACCCCTCTTTACTGCCCTGGTGAGGCCACATCTGGAGCAGCGTGTCCAACGCTGGACTCCCTAGTTCAAGAGAGGGAGCTACTGGAGAGAGTCCAGCAGGGGGCTACCACGATGGCTGGTGGCCTGGAGCATCTCCTGAACGAGGAAAGGCTGGAAGACCTGGGGCTGTTCAGCCTGGCAAAGAGAAGGCTGAGAGGGGATCTTATCAGTGCTTATAAATATCTAAGGACAGGTATCAAGAGGATGGGGCCAGGCTCTTTTTGGTGGTGTCCAGCGACAGGACAAGGGGCAGCAGGCACAAGCTGGAACCCAGGAAGTTCTACCTGAACATGAGGAAAAAATTGTTTACTCTGAGGGTGACAGAGCACTGGAACAGGCTGCCTGGAGAGGCTGTGGAGTCTTTTCTAGGGATATTCAAAACCTGCCTGGATGCTTTGCTGTGAAACCTGCTGTAGGGAACCTGTTGTAGCAGGGGATCTCCAGAGGTTCCTTCCAGCCCCTATAATTTTGTAGTTCTGTGACTTTTCCTTCTGTTGTGGTTTAACCCAGCAAGCAGCTACACACCACATGGCCCTTTGCTCACCCCCTCCCAGTGGAATGGGAGAGAGAAACAGGAAACAAAGGTGGAACTTGTAGGTTGAGATTAAAAACTATTTACTAAGACAGAAAAGGAAAGGTCAGCTGTCCTGGTTCTGTCCCCTCACAGTTCTGTGTGTCCTCAGCCCCCTCGCTGGCAGGGCAGTACAAGAAACTGAAACTGAAACATCCTTGGCTCTGTGCAGCACTGCTCAGCAACAGCTAAAACACAGGTGTGTTACCAACATTGTTTCTCTCCCAAACTGAAAACACAGCAGCATACCAGACACTATGAAGAAAAATCTGCTCTGTCCCAGCTGAAACCAGGACACCTCCACTGTCCTTACACACTTCCAGTTGAGTATTCTGTGGCGTTTTCACAATGTAGAAGCGTAGTATTTGAGCGTCTTTCAGAGAATGCAAGTCTATTAGGAATTCTGGTTCTGTTTACTCTTATGTGCTCTTGATCCAGATGTCATACGATATGTCTGCACTAATTATGGACATTTTTATACCTTGTTCAGATCAGTCCTGTCCATAAGCAAACTGAACTCTAGTTCAGTCATCCAGTGCCACAGCAAGTGCAGAGAAATCTGTATTGTTCTGCGTGTTCAGCACGGTGAGTTCCAGAACAGGACAGCTGCCCCTGCCTACTTGGCCACATACTGACCATGCTGATGTCTCAGAACCTGCTGACTCCAGATGGTCTTGCTGGCTTTGCCAGTTGGTGCTTCAAGGGCAAAGATTTTGTAATAACTGGAAGATGAATGGAGTTTGGTCGATCCTAGAGGTGGACTTCGCTATTCTGGGTGGAGCAGATTCCCTTCTCTGTATGTAGTCCACCAGGGGGAGATGAACACCAAAATTTCCAAGAAGAGCACAGTTAGGTTTGGCTAGGCCAGCCTTTTTTCATCTGTGAGTGCAGTGTCTCACTGCCACTCCTGTGTGTCAGAATCGAGAAGTGAATTGATGGGTTGTTCCTGAGAAGCAAAAAGGCCAACGCTGCATTTTTGCTGCTATACATTTGCCCCAGCAAAATCTTGCAGGGAAGAGAACAGCAGTGATACTGACGTGGATTTTCTTAGTCCTTTCTGCCTGGATGGCCAGTGGTTTTTGCTGTTGGTTTAACTTGCCTTCAGTGCATCTGAGTTCATCTGTATGGATCTGTCCAGACAGATCCTGGTTCGTTTTGCAGGCAGGTTGTCTGGCCATGGGACTTCCCTACCTTTTTAAATGCAACAGTGTTGAACTGTGCCTGAGCTGCTGACCTGTTGGGAGCAAGGTTTTGGTTACCTTGGCACTAGTGACACAGTAGTGGAGCTGCCTTCCCTCCTGCCCATGTAGAAGGGCTGGCAATGGAGCTTGTCTGCCAGCTCGTAGCTGTATAGGCACATCTCAGACTCAAGGGCAAACGTGTTACTCATTTGTCTCCAGAAACCAAGAGGTTTAAAATTCTATTGAGATGAGGGAGTTCTTCACGTTTGTACTACTAGAACCTAAAAAACCCTCTTGATTTATGGCTAGTAGCTGCAACAATATCTTTTCTTTCAGACCTTTCTATCTGAATATCTTTTTTTATTCTTCATATTGTGCTTACCTGAAATCTGCTGTTTTTATAGTAATGACGTCTACATTTCTGGCCCACTCTTCAGATAAACAGATTGTCCAGAACAGGATGGAAACAGACATCTGAGGATCTGGGGACTTGCCAATGAAACAAATTGTTGACTTCTCCTTGAGGTTATGTTTAACACCTCCTTA
>VXAV01004403.1:333960-404753 GCA_013399715.1 Alectura lathami
CCCTCCTTAACCAAAAAAAAAAAAAAAAAATTAGTTACTGATTTTCACAGCTGAATATACTGAATAGAAATACTTTCTTGATTGAGAGTTCAAAAAGACCTGCTGAATGATTCTGGTACCAGTATATGACTGTGCTCAATTTGTACAGATGTGTATATGTTGCTCAAAACATGAGCTGAATGGAGATGGTTAGGAATATTTATTAAGCCATAGGTGCTGTCACATTCTGTAAAGATTTATTTTAACACTGTTAACATTAAGACCATAGTCATTTCCATTTTATCTTGGTCTAAAAATGTTTCATGTTAGAAGCTGAGCAAAAAAAAAAAAAAAATCAGTTGCAGGGAGGACACTTTCTTTTTCTCCCAATTGTGTTTAACATAACACAGCAAAATTAGCCAGGTTGGTAGAGCTTGATGTTACAAATCTTATAAGTTTTCCATTAACTGGAAAGTCCTGTAGATGTCAACTTAAAAGGTAAAATAGTTAAAGTTGTATACAGCATGTCGTAAATAGCTGTCAGATATATTTACATTTGATTTTTGCCATGGTATTTGTGGCCAGCTGCTGATTTTAGGAGAGCCACTTAAATTGCAGATGTGGAATACTTTGAAAGACTCACTTGGTTTTGATTTTTTTCTTTGTTTGCTCAAGACTTATTTTCTTTGAGAAATAGCAAAAGTCTGCTGTAGTGAATGGTTGTACAGTTGATCTGTAATACTTCAGTCGAAGTGATTACTAAAGAGCTTGTCTGGTGCTTTTCAGTTTGTTTGATATTAAGGGCCACATTTACCAACATGGGAGGTATGGGGAGATCCACACTAGTACCATTGAAGGATCACTTCCAACGCAAACCATTCTATGACTGAAGTGAAGCAAACAACATGCTAGAGTGGAGAGTAATTTGTTCCCTCAGTCATGGTTGTGAGAACCCCATAATTAGTAAGAATAACAAGAAAAACCCCAAGCCCACCTGTCATAAGACCTGCGGATTTTAAAGCAAGATATTCCTTAGAAGTGAAAAAATCAGTTTTTATTTGACGCCTTCAGAATGTACAGATTTCATTGACCAGTATAAAGCTTTGGCTTTCACAAATCTCTGGCCATAAAACACGGCGCTAGGTGCATGGCAGTTCAAAGCAATTGCACGTGTGCTGTCACTACTCACTAACGAAGCCATGCAGATACTGACACCATAACATGTTTCAGTCTTGAGCAGACATAATTTTTAAAACCCGGTCTTAGTTGGTCAAGAATTGTCTTGCTGTGAGATACACACATACTTTAAAAATCTGTAACCACTTCAACTTTCAAACAATGTGCAAGTAGCAAATGAAGGAAACTACAGAATGAAAAAGAAAAATCACTTCTGCTTCCCTGCAGAAAGTGTTCTCACAGAGCATTGCTCAAGTAATCTTCATATTTATCAAACATTTATGTATGATATGTCCAGCTGGTAAGAGGTAGGTTTTTTTATATGTGTATATTTTAAATAGCTTCCTTTACGGCACTGTCACCATCCACAGAACTTAGAATGTAAATAAATGACTCCCAGCAGCAGATCAAGTGAATTATAATTTAATCCGATAGCGATGGGTATGGTAGAAGAGTGATCACCCTATTCCTGAACACTCCTGCTGGCTAGTCATTAGTGGAATGGACACTGGATTATGTTCAGAGAATCTTGTTCTCAAGTCCTTGCTGAAGCAAAACTCTTTTTTCTCTTTTTTTTTTTCTTTTTTTTTTTTTTTTGGGGGGGGGAGGGGGCTGGGAATCTTATTGTGTTGGTACAGGGGCTGTAGTTTGAAAAGAAACAGTCCAGTAGAACAAAATGAGAGGTAATAAACTAGCTTATTTCTCTGTTGGACCTGGACATGTTAAAGGCCTGAAGCCAGACACTTTTCACTTTAGGGATGCAATAAAGAGGGGTGCACATAGCTTCCAGAAAATTACAGCTGCAGTTACTTATTCTCTTTCCCATCCCATCCCCTTGGTCTTTGTAATAAAAGCCGTATCTCAGCTCTTCTTTAAACAAAATCATTGTATAATAGTGATTCCTGTTTGGTAATAGCTTAGTTTTGTCTAGTAAGCAACTTAATGAGGTTGTGTTATGGAAGTGTGTGCGTATCACTAAAAGCCCCTGGCCCAAGAATATGCCATCTGAAAGATAGGTGAGTTGCATAAATCAAGAGAAATATGAAAGATGGTTTTTTTTTGTTTTTTTTTTGTTTGTTTGTTTTTCAAAAATGAAGTTGGGATGGTTGTTGCCAAGTGGCAATTTCATTTTGGACTTGTCTGGAAAACTTACAATTTTTTTTTTTTAATATAATTTTTTCCGCTCATGACTGATGGCATTCGGAAGTTCTTTAGAGAAACCAGCTGATGCTATCTTCATGAGTGAACTGGAAAAGAAAAAGAGCAGCAGTAAAAATGGTGAGGGCTTATTTAGAATAAGGAGCTAGAGTGGAAGGAGTGGCAGTGAGGTGTAGTCAGAACGATTTTGGTGTCAGCAGTAACTTGGTAATTGAGATGTCTGGAGCAAATCCTTGTCATCTGAGCTGAAACAGCGGCCAAGCCATGCACACAGACAGCTTGCAGAGACCAGTGGCAACTGGAGATTTTTATGCTTTACATATAAACTTTCTAACTACAGGGTTAGTGTACTAACTGATGTAGTGAGTTGCCAGCCATCATGGATTTAAAACCAATTCTGTCAACTTGTTGTCTCAGCAGGAGGTTTGAGAGACCTGTATGGGTCCCTCTGCAAGGCCTCTCGCCCCTCCAGGGAGTCAACAGCATTCCCAGTTTGGTATCATCCTCACATGTGGTGAGGCTGCACTCCACTCCTGCATCCAGGTGCCTGATAGAAATGCTGAACAGAACTGGCCCTAGAGCTGATCCCTGGGAAGCGCCACTAGACCGGCCACCAGCCAGATGCGGCCCATTCCTGTGACCCTTTGATCTCTACCACCTAGGCATCGAGTCCATCGCCCAGCGTAGCAGGACCCGTTCATCCCACCGCTGGACAACGTGGCCAGGAGGATGCTGTGAGGGACAGTATCAAAGGCCTCACTGAAATCCAGAAAACTGCAGCCACCACCTTCCCTTCATCCTCTGAGCAGTGACCTTATCACAGCAGGAGATCAGATTACTGTCCTGTGGTACTGAGACCATATGCGAGGCTCGGACCAGATGGTGTCAGTTATGGAACCGAGAGCTGAACTCAGGAAATGCAGAAGTTAAGGCTTGATTACGCTGTGTTAACTGTCTGTCCGTACACGTCACAGTCACGGCTCTAATTAATGGCAACAGGCTCTTTTAAAATAGGCTTGTTTAAGATGTGGCTTTATATTGCTTTCTGCCCTTAAAAAATGACCTTTGCCTTACATTATGGATTATTTGCTCTAATGTCTTTGAACTTAAAATTGCAGAAATTTACTTGAATTTGCTTTGTGGTTTAAAAGCAGATTAGTCTTTGAATTTTCAGTTCAGATTGTCTCTCAGTGAACTGCAGTATATGAAAACATACTTGCATGTTGTATTGAAAGCTTCTGTATTTCTGCTCTGCTTCAGAACAGAAATGTTAAGCAGTTGTAACTGAGGTAACCTCACCTCTCTGTAACTAGTATAGAGTTTGTCTTTCAGAGTTATTGTTTATCCATATAAATTTATTTTACATGCTTAATATGTTTGTTTGGTAAAAGACCTTTAGGCAGGACAGCTGTCATAGGCAGAGGTAATATCTCCTATCAACCATGAATATCTTTACAAAAAGCTGGACCAGCTTTTTGGAGAGACAAGTCCTTCTTCAGGTGTGGAAATGAAAGCTGCTGCTTCTCAGACAGACAGCAGCCAAGACAGTGGCTCAAAATTTAGGTGAACTAAACCATGCCGGGAGGAACGATGGTTGCTGCTTCTGAAAGGAGAGGAAGAGCTGGTGGGTGGTAGGAGAGGTAACAGGGACTCAGTTCTTTATAGAGAGGAAACAGGCGTTTGGAATTGCTGTAAAACCAGGATCTTTTCTGGGGCCATGGTTTTTAATGTCCATCACATAAAATAACAGATACCACTTACAGACTGCGTGCAAATCTGTAGTCAGCTCCAAACAATCGCTTTATATTTGTTGCTCATTTTCAAAGCTATTGATTCCAGTTTTAGGCTCAATGGGCTTCTGTGACCCAAAGCCTAATATTTCTGTTTACTATAGCTGATATATTACCTTTGCCTGTAGACTTTGTCCTGCCTGAGTTCTTAGACCTTTATAGCTACAACAAACCACTGGTAGTTATTTTTAAAAGTCACTTGATATTTGTCCATACACTAACAGATTTATTGTATTCTGGTAATTAACAAATTTGTTTGTACTCTGTACTCCAATGAGACTTTGGGCCTACTTATCCAGCTTTTGTCTCCATGTTAATGTTGAGAAAACAAACCCTCAAATCCCAGTCTAAAAGATACATTGTGATAATCAAAGATATGCCTTAGATAGTACTGTATACCACTGCAGAGCTTTGTTACATCACTCAAGCAGTTTTTTCATCTAGTCAGTTTTTTCTGGTCCTTGGTTTAACCTTCAGAAAGGAGAAGACGCATCTGTTGCCTTTCCTCCCCCGTCTGGCCTATCCATCCTTTTTAACCTTTCTCTTTTTCTTCCGGCATCTTGTTAAGAAACTAATCTTAAATAACCCTTTTGACTGAAAACCAAAACAGTTTCTGGTTTATGACTTGTCCTTTTGGCAATTATGTATATTAGCGCTTTTATTTTGAATTCGTATGTGTTAACTGTTGTAAAAGTAGTAGAAAGGTCCTGTACATTTTTGGCAAACAGATGTTAGCTGTCTGAGAGTGTGCATGGTAATGCTACAAGGTCGCCTTGGGTATTTCCCCCTTCACTCTTTTTTGACCAGCCATTCTACGCTTACCATCACCCAGTGTTTGGGTTCTCCAGCAGGTTAGGCTTGTTTTTCAGTGAGATCAGTAGACGTTATTATCCCAAAGACAGATCCATTATATAATCACTGGGACAAAAGAAAATACGCACTTAAAATGGCGAGTTGAGCTTATTTAAAGTGCCAGCCCGATTGAACTTCTCTTGCAGTCACACTAAATGGAGCACTTGTATTTGTCTGTTGTTTCCAAGGCAATTATTAGCATATGTTTAAAAAGCAATCAGATCTGGTCTGTTAGGTCAAGATAATATGAACATAAATGCACATTGTTACAAATAAGCTTCCCTAAAATATAAAGTAGAAAAACAAGTGTAGTGTGAAATGTTATGTAAAATGTAGGCATGGCATAATTAGCAAAGGACAGTAGAAATGCTGTTTGTTAGGACTTGAATAGTAACAGTCAATTAATTTCTCACAACAGGAAACAGCAAAGCATTTAACAAAGAAACATCATCTGTCTCTGCAGCGTAAGGGCTATACAAAGAATCACAAAACTGAGACCATGATTAGATCAGAAGTCATGAAGTTAAAGAATTAAAAAGGGGGGGGAGGGGAACTGAGCATGTTTTTTTTTCAAAGAAATCTGTGTCTGTATATTCTAATAATTGATAGATTAAAATAAAAAACAGATGAGTGATGCTATTTTATATAAAACAAGAACATACACAACACACAGCTAGGTGAGCATGTTCTAGTAAATGGCATGGACAGCGTAACTGTGGGCTTGATAGTCTAGGTACAGACATCCGTATTCAAACCAACTGCAAAAATCTCAAACTGTCAGCTCAGAGTTGGCAAGTAAGGATATGATTATGTTTCTTCCCTTCCTTTTCCTCAGTACCAGAGTAATGGTTATGATCTAAGCTGGATAAACAGGGAAGCAAAGAAGCATTGTTGTGTTATATGCAGACAGAAAATAATTATAAACAAATCAAGAGCTCCTTTAATAGAGTCAAATCTTGCTACACATTTTACATTTTGACTTCAATACCTTGAATTGCCCCCCAGAAAGCTTTGGCGGCCATGTGGACTCACAAGGCTCTAATTTAAGTGCCTTCGCTGAATTCTTTATATTGCATCACATGGTTATCTGTGTCAGGTTGATTTGCAGTACAGGTAGTACAGAACCTTTCTCCTCCTGTAGCCGGCTCAGTCTTGCATCACTAAAGCTAACTACTTTTCATAGGACCAGGATCAAACCCCATGAGAGGATACAAGGGTATTTTAAGGGTAACACAATTAAGGGAAGCAATAACATTATCTGGAAACATTCTGTTATCTGGGATTTCTGGCTTCTCTGCAGCTTTTCCAAGCATCTCGTGTCAAGCCTTTTGGGAAAGGTACAAATTTCCATTTAGTCCCCAAATCACATGGGAATCTGCTTGCATTTTTTTGTATTGCAGTTACTTTCAGGAAGACTGATGCCAAATACATGTTCAGTAGAGTTTTAGTAGATGTTCTGAATTTGCTAATGATACCAGGGAGTTTGATGGTGCTGCTCTTTACTCTGTTTACTTGATGATTTTAACATGTCTATTACAAGACATACATTACTTGGTAGTAATCCTCTGGTTACTTGAGAGAAAAAAAAGAAAAGGCAAAAACAAAATCCTTCCTCTTTCCCCAGCCACCGTAAAAAAAATAAAAGGAAGGATATTCTTGGTCTGATTTAAAACAGAGAGATGCAAATGTAGTTCTAATGTAAATCAACTCCAGAAACAGTGGACAGGCAGGGAACAGAGACTGGGGGTGGGGAAACAACTTGCATCGCCTCTCCTACCCACAAAGGAATGTTGCCAACAAGAATATAGGCTTGCTGGAAATTAGGTAAAGTGATCCTTTTCAGACCACAAAAAGAGTAAAATAAATATGTCTGGTTTGCAGGGGCTCGGGGTGTTTTTCATATCTGCTTTGGGGCCAATGCAGTCACACGTAGAGAGTCGTTAGTCAGGGCAGTCTGGCCCAGGACCATACACAGTGTAACGTTCTTGGTCTAGTGGTGCTGCAGTCAGGTAAGTGCATGCAGAGCTTGTCCAGCAGTTAATATTTAACTTCACTGTTTTGTCTTTGGTTTGCATACTTATAACTGTTTTTTCTTCTGCAGCTTTTTAAGACATTTGTCCACTGTGGAGGTAATTTAAGCGTGTTGCTGGGGAGCAGTGGCAGCATCCTGGGAACTGTGAATGCCCCAAAACACTTGGTACTCAGAGTTTGAAAATGTACTGATGTCTTGAGGAATTACAGAGTCAAATGCGAATGAAATTTAGGGTACGCAGAACATGGCATTTTGTACTAAGTCCCAGGCTACAATTTAAAGAAGTCATTTGCGTTTCATTGGAAATGCATCGGTTGCTTTTTTTTAAAATTCCCCTACTTCATTTTCAGCAGAGATGTAACAGTTTTTTTCTCTGTGGGGGTACTACTCTGCCATTGCAACTTCAAAATGCCAGCAGTTGCTGCTGTACAGATTTTTAAGGAAACATCCTAATTCTGGATAATTTCAAAGCAAAAGGAAGAATTTGGAAACAGTCCCTCATACCTGCCCCTGGAGAAACCCATCACAAATCTTTAATATAAAATGGCACCAAAGAAATTGTGCGTTTTGACTGGTACCTTTGCATATTAAAACTTTGTGCAGTAAACAGCGTTCTACAAATTTGTGATAAACAATGAAATTTTACAGCTCAACAAGTTGCTGCATTTTGGCTAATTTTTGAAATTATCTGTAATACTATCTGCCACAGCTGTCCTTTGGTGTCCACACACCCCTCAATTCTGAGGCACAGTCCAGCGCTAGCTTCAAGTACCATTCTTGCAACACCCTTCTGTTTAAAAAGAAAGAGGTGAGAGAATTCATGTGCCGGCAGGGCCCAAGTCTTAATGTAACAGACCTGTGTCACGAGTGGGGGCTGCTGGCTTGCTCTCCCCGCACCTAGCCTCAGCCTAGCCGCTTGTCTGCTTTCTTGGCAGACGATTTGATTCATTTCACTGAGCTGGTGCAAAACAGGTCACCCCAGACACAAACACACGTGTTGGGGTTTCCTGCCTGCTGAGCAAACCCAGCTCTCCTCAGCAGAGCGTCAGCTGAGGAGCAGGCGGCCTGAGGGAGCAGCTCTGTGGCTGGCAGCGAGGCCTTCAGCTGACCTGGCTGCCTAAAGCTGCAGGCTGGGGGCGGCTGTGTGCCGCGTCATTTATAGGGAGCAAGATGGGGTTGCTTCAGGTAAATACCCTGTAAAATCAGCATTCAAGAGTCTTGTGTTTGGAGCTGCAGTAAAAACATAGAGATGTTCTGCTGCTGTTGAACAAAAGCGTGAACAAAGTGGAGCACAGTAACGAGAGCGTGGAAAGGAAGTGGCATAACGGGGAGATAAAAGTGCGTAGAAGGGCTTCGTTAAGAGCAAAGGCAGAGGGTATTGAGCCAAGGGATGACTTTGTTTGGCTAGCAACAGTCTTGGCAGATGAATATCGGCATGGAGCAGCCGATTTGAGTGGTGGGGAGTGTCTGGTAGCCCAAAGCATGCTCTTCCCAAGTGGTGCTTCCCATTTGCCTTAACTTGTACATGGGCCCAGGCAGCGTTGTGGCACATCTTCCTGCTGTACCATAAACAAATATTTTTAAACATTTAATTGTTCCATAGCCAGTAAGTTGATGTTTGCATTACTTCATTAGACTGAAGAGATTTAAAACATATCACTAAACAAATGTTTTATTAGTCAAATGGAAGCTTGCAGACAGCCATATGCGGATTCTGTGCACTAGTTGCTTTGCTTCTAATATCTGACATGTGCAGGAGGTAAAATCAGCTTTTGCCAGTTCTCTGAAATGGTGCAAAGTTAGCAACAACTATGACCAAAAGGGTGCAGAAGCCACTTGGCCTCCAATCTCGTACTGAGAAAGGAGGTCATCGTGGGAACTAGGTGGTGCCGTTGCGAGTTGTGGCAGTGGGAACCATCCATGCAGCAGCTCTAATAGCGTGGACTGAAGTCTTCATGGGCAAGTTCTGTGAGAAAGGCTCTGTGCTTTTGCTTTCTGCTACTGCTCTGTATGTCGGTGACTTCAGCCTCTCGGTCTTATCTTCCAGCTCTGCAGCTTGCCATTTACTACTTCTAGACTTTTTTTTCAGGACAAAATTGTGTCGGTGTGAAGAAATAAAAATTCTGTCACCTATTGTAATCAATAAAAAGAGAATGCAGGCTATAAAGCACATCCTTCACTGACTTTCTACACAACCATTGCTCTAGGTTGCTCCCCCATGTCTTGTAGTAGAAAAATAATAAGGGAATGAGGTAATAAGAAGGGTCAACTTTATGGAATATGGGAAGCGTTCCAACACAATAAAAAGACACTAGTGTTGCTTTGTCGTATATATCCACTTATACTAATGTTAGTGTGGTAGTACTTAAGCTAATCCATTGTCTCTTGAAATTCTCTTTGAGTTGTCCAGACTGAAAAGGACTTCTGTAAGGGGT
The DNA here is from genome assembly GCA_013399715.1 of Alectura lathami. Classification (NCBI taxonomy): domain Eukaryota; kingdom Metazoa; phylum Chordata; class Aves; order Galliformes; family Megapodiidae; genus Alectura; species Alectura lathami. The sequence goes on from VXAV01004403.1 coordinate 343,383, forward strand.
TTTGTAGTGGAAAAAGAATGCTGTCAATTTTGAATCCAATGGTGTTGTACGCTTCCAAACATCAGTATCAGCACTGCCATTTTCAAGTTAATGGAGGTGCAGATGATTGAGAACAAAGAGTTCATGTGATTTGAACGGTTTTAATCCAGGATTATTTCAGTCGGAACCCGACCTTAAAACATACTAAGTGGGAGGAGAAGGCTTGGGATTTTACTGCTATTTGTAGTGAGTGACAATGTATATAGCTTCTTTAAAACATTTCTCAAGATTTACTTCTAACAAAGATTATGGTAGTATCCAGTTGATTCCATTAGGGTGTTTATCAAACTGGGAATTGAGTCCACTCTCCCTTTTGCCCCTTGGAATACTGTTAGGTCTACTTATTTCTGATTCTGGTGTTATTTTTGATTTAGACTTTGCAGGTTGTGCCTTGCACTTTGTCACAAAATCCTTGCAATCTTAAATAGCTGAGATTTCAGAAAAGGTGTTTTGTAGCCTCCTAATACCCAGCGAAACTTTCAGACCTGCTAAATGACTAACACAATGACTGCTGTATATGGATAGCACATTTTGGAGTTCATAGAGGTATAATGATCATGTTTAGCTTTTACTTTAATTTTCTAAGTGTCTGATCACGATTAGCTTCCTTTTGAAGTAGCTGTTTATGAGGAATATGTTTGTAAATGTAGACCTCAAGAATTTTTTGAGGCAGACTCATTTTTGACCTCAGTTTACACGCTCTGTACTGGCTTTCTCTTGAGCCCTTGAGGAATGTCACCTGATTTATCTTACTGTAGTAGCAGCTCTTCCATCTGAGTGAATCGGAAAGTATTATCAAAAGTAAAAACTGCAATATTAGTTTCATAATACTCTGTTATGGTTACAAACAGTTTATTTAATTTGCATCCCGATGATGATTCCGCATTTTATTTAATCCAAAACCTCCTGACTAGTTAATGTTCTTGATGAAGCATTTGTTAGATTATTAGAGATTAGGCTTTTAACTTCAGTCTCCCTGTTCAGAAACATTCGGTTGCTGTAAGAAAATCTATAGAGTGTAAAAATAGTGGCATGGGATATGCAGAACATAACAGACCTCAAAGGGCTTTTTCACTAAAAACTTGTAATATTTGTCTATCCCCATCCCACTCCTATGTTTGATGAATTCAAGACATTTCTCTGCTCCTACCTGAACTTTGAAACAGGAGAACAGCAAAATACCTTGGTCTGTTTCTAAAAACCTTGGAAGGCTTGGAGGAGATAAGGGTGTGAATGTTCAAAGGGGAATACAGGTTAAATATGTAGGTCCTGTCGAGTCCTCCTTCTTCCCCTTTGCTTCTTGGATTTGAGAGTCTACCTGAATATGCAAAAAAAAAAAAAAAAAAATTGTGTCTTTACTGAGTTACAATGTATAGGGAGGTGTGTATAATTCTCCAAATACCAGAAATTCAGCAACATTTTTGCATGGGAGGGGCTGGGGAACAGCAGCTGGTTGGGTCTGTGGATCCGGACCCTGCAGTGCCATTGTGAGCTGAAGTCTCGTGAGCTCCACAGAGCCTGCGTTCTCCTTCTCTTCTGGAGTAAGAGTGGTGAGAATCGAAAGCACAGCGGTATTAGTTTCTGTCTCAGGATAAATATGTATGCTGGAGTAAAAATCAAAGGTAGATTCAACATGTTAGCCTTTCTTCTTAGCATAGGATTGAGAATTCCTGCTTCCATTTTGCATGCAGTCTTATTAAGGTGGAAGTATTATCTGACAATTACTAAGAAGTAACTTTAAAACTGAAGTGAAAAAGTAGTTTTGCAATATTTGTGCTGAATTTAACTGCCTGAAAGGCATTAAAAACAATGGAAGTGGCAGAATGACTTTGTGACAGGAGCTGCAATTAGACCATTAAGATCCTTATTTTTTATAGGGACAGAACTTCCATATTAAAAACAAAAGAACAAAAGAGCTCCAAAACTTACCAGTTCTGTGCCATGAAATATAAGGTTTTCAGAATGAAGGTAGTCTCCACTGAAATCTGAAATTGTTGATATTTTGCAAACAATAATTGGAAATGAGGGAATTTTAACACCGTGAAGGAGTTCTCATTTTTGTATCAGTCAGCATTAGCTTTGGGAAAATTCCTGAATATTTTCATTTGAATTAAACAGAAAGTGCTTTTAGCTGTGTACAACTTACTTTTGATGAAGACATCAAATAAATTGAATGTAGACAAATAACTGACAAAAAAAAAATCTGACTAACCATTCACTGTTTTGGAAGAATAAAAGTTAATTTAGCTGTAGGTGTTCCTGGAGATGTGCTAGGTTGCCTACCAAGGAAGTGCTATTAGGATGTTGTATGAAACCTACCTAGTGGTTTTGGTTTTGATATTTTAATTAAGTCACTTCGACAAACCTGAAAAACTTCAGCATTTTTGTGGGTATGTTTTGGGTGTCTTATACTTTTTATTATTGCAAATAGTTGTGTTTTGTTGCAGTTACCTAAAAGAATGAGTTGGCTTGTTAACATAATGCACTGTGTTGCACTAAACATGGCTTTCATCCCAAATACATATTATGACTTACTTAGCTGCACTTCTTCTGTACCAAGAGTGGTTTACTTTGTGTGTTGTAGAAGAAGCAGGTAAGTTCTTGGAGTGCAGGTGATCAGAAGCTCAGTCTTGATGAAGGAAATTACAGTTTCTTTCTATCATTGTGTTGATGTATATCAATAATTATCGTAATATCTCCCACGAGTTATCCTGTCGCTGAGTTTGATACTTACCAGCGTCAGCAGTGATTAGCAGGATCTCTTGTTTTTTTTTGGTTTGTCTTTTTTTTTTTTTTTTAGTTCAAGGGTGAGCACTGCAGTTCCTACTTCATGAATCTGCAAACTTGCTGTAAATACTTGTTAAGAGAATCTGCGTGAAGCTGTGTGGTGTGTGTGTGTGTGTGCATGCCTGGGGGAGGGGTTGTTTTCAGTTTTGTTTTTTTATTCATAGCGGAATGCTGATGTAGAAATCAAAAGCTCAGAGTAAAAAGAAAACACTTGTTTCCAGAATAGTGGAGACTTTTTTCTTTTCTGTTCTTTCTTTCTTTTCTTTTCTTTTCTTTTCTTTTTTTCTTTTTTTTTTTTTTTTAAGTCTTTGACAATTTGGAAGTAGTGTGGTTTGTTTTTATTGTGAAAACTCTCAGGAAGAACAATTCCAAGTCGGTGCCATTCTTCCCAGCTGAATGGTGCTGGGTTTGTGAAATGGAGCAGCTGCGGTATTTTCACTCGGCTCACAAAACCATTTGCTTTTTAATCAAGAACTTCAGATTCTGCGGTGGTTGCTCGTGGTGGAGATGGCCGGCTATGCCTTGTGAGACAGCTGCAGTATAATTGGGACAGACTGTGGAGCAAATGTAAATGCCGAGTAGATGTCTTAAGAATATTCACTAAACTGTAGCTGAATTTTTAAAAGGATGAGAAGCATTTACATAGACAGGAGCTTACTCCATGATGAAACATTTGATAGACGGAGATGTTCTTAAAAATACTTCATAAAACAAGGTTTAAGTCTTGGGCATTAGCATGCAAGTTACAGCATGCGATAAACCAGGCTTTGGTGACGGTGTGAGTGTGAGTAACTGCACAATGAGAAATGCTGCACTTTTCCAGAAACATTAGTACAAATACAGCTGAGGCCTCTTTCTTAAATTGTCTGGGATGTGCTGCTCATCTGAATGGCAGCGCCTATGTCACACGTCTATACATATGCTTATTTTGACAAATAAAGATGGTTGTATTTTATCAGATGGAATAGAGGCTACTGAAGGCACTGAGGGCAGCCATTAAACTTCAGAGACAGTTTTGGCAGTTACACATTTAGAACTTTTTAAAGCAAGTAAGCATGGGGAAATAGGTGTTCCATCTCATATAGTGCAAAACCTCAGACTGACAGTTTGTTTTAGAAAGGAATTTTCTGAATAGCAGTGTTTGACTAAGCCAAAAAGACCTTGTTTTGCATCACAAATCAGAAAGTGCTGCCCGTATGTTTAAAAAAGAAGATGAAAGGAAAATGAAAGGAAAGAAAATTAAAATTTTACCGTAATTTTATAGTCACTGTTAATAAGCAGTTTGGACTTGGAGTGGCCAGTTGTGTGTTACTGCTGCACCATACATTTCTCCTATATGTGACCAGTTCGTTACGGATCTGTGGTTAATTGCACAGACCAGGGTGTTTCACTCTTTCCAGACCAGCTGTTCCATTCTTTTGCTGCCCTTTATATAACATTCAGCCTAACTTTATTTAAAATACTTTTCCCAGCTGTCTGAAGGGACCCCTGAAGATAGCAGTCCTTGTGGCAGAATATTATGTTGCTCCTCGATGTCCTCCTTTGTTTTCAAACACTTTGTCCCAGTTTCTGTTTCCGATGTGTGCAGTCTCAAGGCTCTTTGATGCTGACTAATTGGGGGGGGGGGGGGGAGACAATGTAAAAGGATTAGTCCGTTACACTAGTATTAATGAGTCAGCTGGATCCCTACCATTCTCTTATTTCTGGTTCAGTTAGCACTGATTGTCACAAATGACACTTGGTTTTGTGGGGAGCAAGCTGGGAGGATTGGAGGTGAAGCAGACCTCAGATGAGAACAGCCTGGTCTTAGGTTAATGCAGGTAAATATATCCATGCCATGTGGGTCGAGATAAGAAAATAATCCTGTTTTCCTCCTGGACCCCTGGGAACGCTGAGAGTGTTGGCAGGGCTGGGATATTTTAAGCTGACACGTGGTAGATGGCGAGGTGGTCAGTCTGTGTTCTGAACTCCGTTCTCTGGCGTGCTGCTGGGGGCTCTGGCTGTGGACGCGTTCACCTGACATTGTGCATTAGAAGCAAGGTGATGAGAGGGTCCTTATTTGCATAGCCGGGCAGCTGTTGGCGGGATCTGTCCTCTTTTTAAATCTGACATCTCTTGTGACATGTTAATACAGCAGAAATGTTGCTATGGTCTGTCCCAAGCTTTTAGTTTATGGTTCTGGTAGAGTATTAGGTACTGATTCCAAGATGTAGTGTGTTTTCATTACTTTTGATTGCAACTAAGCAAGCTGATTAAAGCAGCAGGTGGGGAGAAGGAAGTAATGGTTCTGAACACTTCTGTAGTTTGGTTACTTTTTACAGTGCTTTTTATTAATTTAGAAACAGATTCAAGCAAGGCAAACTCAGAATCCCTCTCTCATGTAAAATTGGAAGAAGGTGAAAGTCCAGGCAAAGCATCTGCTCCTGTCCTGATGTTTGTGGCTTGGATCTTCCCGCGAGTAAGGCAGAGACCCCTGTTCACAGCTCGTTCTTTACTGCTGGCCTTGTCTCACCTGCAGTGATGCGAAAAGGGAAGCACACATGGGGTGGGGTGACAGCAATTCGGGATGGACCCCAGGGGACTGGAGCGGGGTGGGGGCATCTCTTGTGCTCTGAAGCATTGTCTTCTTCCCCAGTCTCTTTAGTGGCTGGTGGCTGGAGAAGCACGCTCACATCCCTCACCTGAACTTGTCAGTATAGCAGAGCTATTTGTGGGTGCCTCCTTGCTGCCTTTTGGGGAGCCAGCTGGCAATAACAGCCTTGGGAGCCCAGTCTCCTAACTTGTGTGTCTGTGTTGCAGCTATCCACCTTTCCCAATAACCGAGCCCCAAAGCAGTCTGTGCATTTGTACACCACACCTGCACTTTAACAAACTCAAAACAATCACAGTCTTCTGACCTCTAAGTTGCCTTGAAAGTTGGACACTGTTTTTGAGACCTTAGTTCCTAACTAGTCCCTTTGCAGGACAGTAAAGCAAAGGAATTTTGTCTAACCACAAAAGCTTTAAAGTTAACTACAGGGGAAAGGTAAAATCCTTTATGCCATCTTCTCCCCATGTCTGATCTTACTCATCTTGGAGTTGGTTGGCCAGTAGTGGTTTTGTGAGAGAGGATAATCTGGTTTTATCAGCTTGCTGCCACCCAGAACAATGGTGCTACTTCCCTCTACTTGAGTGGATCACCCTATGCCCCAGCTCCAGTGTTTCCTGGACTTCTTTGTGAACCAGCTCAATTTTCAGATGAAGAGGTGGGTGGATTTCTGCTGGGTTAGGTCACAGCAGGGACAGGGCCTCTGAGGGCAAGGGAAGAGGAGTTCCCCTCAGAGGCAGCATGTGACTCCATCAGCTCATGTGGTCTCCTGGGTCATCCCCTTTTATCCAGGCAAAAAATTAAAGACAAATGATCATAATGCACACAGAAATAGTTCCTCTGTTGAGAAAATCTGCCTGTCTTTGGCTAGCCAGGCTGATCTTTTGGCCTCCTGAGGGCTGGCTATTTCCTTCATCCTGCTGCAGGCGCTACAGCCTTGTCATTTGGTGTTCTCCAGTTTTGTGAGCTTTCTTTTGGGTTAGCGTTGTGCTGTCCTGATACTGGCTTAAAGTGGTTGAGTGGTAGAGAAGGGAAGACGAAGTGCTGAGGAAAAGGGAAGAGTGAATGGAAACACATCCTTGCACATGAGTGAGCTGCTGGATTGCCTCCTAATGTCTCATTTTGGGCAGTGCTGCTCAGGTACCTGGTAGTGTAGGGCTGGGTGTGCTCATTAAGGGGACTGCAGATTCAGCCAGCAGAAGTCCTGCTGGACTAGGGAGCTGAACTGATGCCCCGTGGAACTGCCCAAGCCCCAGGATGCGTAAGGGCAATGGCAGGAGCAAACAGCCCAAAGCAGGGAGGAAGGAGGGACTCACTCATTGGGGCAGCACCGAGCTGGTCTGACCGCAGCTCTCAGGGGTCTGTCCTGTTGCGGGCACCCAGCCTGCGTTTCTCACCTCATCTAACGAGGAGATTTGAAATCAGTTGTCTTCTAAGCAGAGGTGGTCTTCTTTGGGGAAGAAAGGAGTGTCATTTTGTGCTCGTGGCCCTGGATTTTTTTTCGTTTTGGTTCTCAGTGCATACTTGGCTGTGTAGTGGTGGTGGGCAGGTTACTGCACGAGAATTCCGGGTGCCAAATACAGGACGTGTTCCTGAGAACATGCAATGCAGTAACTGCATCATGGAAACTGGATTTGGTATTGTTTTGTGAAAGTCATTAATCCACCATAGCAGCTGCCTGTCATGTACAGGCGTTCAGGTCTTTGTGACCTAGAATTTCATCTGATCTTCAACCAGTCGAATAGGATCTGGTAACACAGCCCTCTGTGCGTGGGCTGGGCTAGTCTGTGGGCTTGTCTTGCAGAAGACAGCACAGTCATATTGTTGGGCTGTGCTTTTCTAGAAATGAGTACTGAATTCAGAATTCAATGGTTAGGAATATGGCTAGAAATGGGAAACAATATTAATGTGACTGTTTTGGTCTCACCTCTGTAAAATTTCTGACCTTTCAGGGTTCATGTAAATGCACCCTAAACAGAATGTATAAAAATTACAAACCTTACATACCTTTTTATTAATATACTAGCAAGAATAAAATACTTGACTGGATTCTTTGCATTGACCAAGTAAAATTTCAGATTTTCCTTAAGATTACTTTGCCATAGTGATTGTTAAAGCCTTATGGAAGCACTGAGAGACCTGTCGTCCAGACTGCTGCTGTTTGCTTCCAGAGGTGGCTCCTTGGACCCAGCAATTCAGCTTTATGTGGTGGGTGTTCGCTTGTCTGATTCCCTGGGGCTGCCAAAGCAAGAGGATAAAGCAAAAGACTATCTGTGCTGTTGACTGCTTGGGAAGAAATGGAGGAGAAGTAAAAATACTTACTTCTCTGGTTTCCTACACCCTGCTGAGTGTAGCAGTTTGTTCTGGGGGGAAAAAAAAAAAAAAAAGAAAGCATCTCTTAGTGTAATACATTGTTTGGGTTTTTTGGTGTGCTTAAGAATTTCATCATGTTTTTGATATGTGAGTGCTAACATACCTTTGAGCTTTTCCATGTTGATTGATACAGTGTTTAGAGTAGAATCTATTTTTAGATCGAAAATGCTGCTCTTCTTCTTTTCCTCATGGCAAGCAGGACTGGTGCTGCGATAGGGTGTATTCTCACAAAACAGCTGAGCCACTCTGAGTGTCATCCTGGTTCCTCTTGCTCCTGGAAGCCGTATTACTTTCCCGCTCCCTCTGCCAGCTCTGGGGTTACTCTGATTTAGCCCACTAAACTGGCAGAAAACCAACCCAGCAAAAAAGATGAGTATTAATATTATTTTTGACTGGTTCATTGAGCTTAGTGGGCTCACAAGACCTCAGTGGGAGGCACAAGCAAGGCAAGAGTAGGGCAATGGCGAGGCCAGGGGAGAGGCAGGGCTGCTCCTTTTGGCACGGGGATCTGCTAGCCTGACTCACCCAGGTTGTGAAAACTCGCCCTGGGGTCGTGGTGTTCCTGTTGCAGACTGAATGGCACTTCTTCAAACAGTAGCCAGAAGGGAGTTGCCAGATGTGTGTATTTTGTTTCTGTAGGATGGCCTTGTCTGCTTTCGGTGTGTTGGGTTTGGAAACACATGCTCATTCTGTGCTAATCGTGTTATTGCATGAAGACTTGCTGCAGAGAAGTTGCGTGTGCTGGGTGTACCTGCCTGGGAACTTGCTGTTGAGCAAGTAGGCAAGGAGCTGCAGGATCAGGATAAATTTGTACTTCGGACTCTGGATCAGTTTGCCCATAGGATTTTGGGGAAACTGGGAGCCTCTGTGCTTCTGGTCTGTTGAATCTTGCAGGCTTGAAAGCCAGAGAGTGGGCCTTTATCTTAGAACACTGAAATGTTTTTTGTGGAAGGTGTGGTAGCCCCTGTTACCATAGCTGAGGCATTGTCATGCATCTCGGACGCCCTTGAGCCTGAAGTTCCCTGGAGACCTCGGCTGCAGAGCGTGAAACCCAAAGCAGGTGCCCCATCAGTTCCCCACGGCCTCTGGGGAGCTGCAGGGTTGCTGTGTGCTCTTGGTGCTGTGGTGCTCTTGAAGCTGGCGTGATCCTACATGAGGTCCTTGCTGAGAGTTTTGGATTGAAGTGCTTTGAGTTTGGTTGAACCTTGCAGAGTTCAGGGAAGGAACTGGTGTGCAGTGGAGGCATGACTTGGCTTAGATGATCACTGCAGTCAGGCAGTTTCACAGCATTAGCAGCTCCTGATAAAAGCTACAGCCAGCTGTGGCCTTTGTTCATTTTTCCATGTATGATAGAAGTAGGGTACAAAGCCCTGGCAAATTTTTTTAAATTAAAAAAAAACAAATACTTCACAGGTCTTTTGATTATTTTTTCCTCTTTGCTTTGTGAGCAGTCTTAATGTCATTTTTTTGTGGGCATGCAAATGCTTTGACATTTCATTGAACAACCCAAGCAAAAACATACCAGCTAGACTTTTTGATCTGTTTTAACATGTTTTTGGTTTTTTTTTAGAGTATGTAAACTAAGCTTCTTTGTCTGTTCAGAAATTGTAATCTGTCCCTTTTTTTCCCCAGAAAATAGCTTCTGCTTTCCACTTTCCATGATTTTAAGGAATTCTGCTAGTGCTTTTTTTGTGCCGGTGCTTCAAATTTTTATAAACCTATGCCTTTCTGTGTAATGTAGAAATGGCAACTGAAGGTCTAAGTGGTGGTTAAAAGGATTTAATGTACTGTAGTCAGACATATTACAAGTGTGTGAATATTTGATGCTATTTGTCTCATTGCCTTTAAAATCAAGTAGTCTGCTGATAATGTATTTAAGTGAACATCTCCATGTTGTTTACATACAAGTCAAGAGCAAACAAGAAGTGTAGTTTCTTCTACAAAGCTGACTTTAAAATAAAGTTCCTGGAAATACTAAACCAGCTTAAAGCACAGAAGTAATTGGAAAATAACACTTTAATCCTAGTTAATCCACATTATTGACCTATGTGCTCTAAATAAATAAATAAATAAATAAATAAATAAATAAAATTATGTCGTCCTTTAATCATTTGTGTGAAGCTGGTTGTTCACGAGAGAAATCTGACCCAAAGATTAGCTACTGTGCTGTTTTTGCCTTTTCTGAGGGACAGGTTAAATGGATTTATGTTTTATTTTGTGAGGAGACTGCCTACTTCGTAACCTCTCTTCTTGGTTTGCTTTTTGATTTTGTATCTCAATCTTAAGATTGAGATAGATCAGGAGGTGGTAGCAATACAATCAAATCAGTGTTATAAACCAAAACTAATATTTCAAAGTGTTTCGGAGGCAGAGGTGCGTTCTTTGTTTCCCTGAATAACATGTTATAATTGCTTTTGGGTGTAGGTTTTCCTTTTTTCATATTCATAACCATTGTGTAAAAATTTCAGATGTACTCATTAACTTGTATTTGTTAATACACAAACTCCAAACAGGGAATTTATACTTCATTTTGGAGGAAAACAAAATATGCTGTGCCCATAAATATTCTGCAAGCATGAATTTGAAATGGAAAGGCAGCAGTGGATGTAGCATAAGGTTTCCCACTTAGGACTGACATTATAGATTGTCCCAGTGATACAGGGTTCCAGCAGTCAGGCTGCCTTCTAGAAAATCCTTTAGAGAAATGGGAACGTCCTGAGCCAGAATATTGTAAGCCTTGTCTACAGTGCGTTGGGCAGAAGCTTAGATATTATGAGTTGACATTGTGCATCAGGTGTGTTGGTGCCTGTGTGTCACATAGACGCATACAAACTATGTGTCAGAGCTTCCATATAACTTTACGTGAGTTGTTTATGTTTAAAATTAATTTTGTTTAACATTGTTTCAGAATGGAGTAGGGGAATGCCATGTCTCTCTGAGAGGATGGTAGCACTCTGAATCAGAAATCTCTTTTTACCTCCCAGCTGCAGATGATTGTATTCTGTAAAAATCCATTCTGTATCTGTGGCAGTTTCAGCCGCATTTGTCAATGTTTTCCTGTCTTATCAGGGACAAAAGATTGGTCATGTAAATCTAATGCCTTAGGAAACCAGCTTAAATTTGCATTATTTGTTTTCTAACATAACTTACATTTACATAGAAACTTTCACATGCAAATATGAGACTATCAGCATCAAAATTTTTGAAAGGCAAATCATTTTAATGCATGCTGGACCTGGTGTCATGCAAGTTACATGGAGTAACCAAGAGACTGAACAGGCAGACTACACTGCAAATTTGTAAGTGCTAGGAGAATGCTTGTCTGTTCTGACCAAAGTGGCCTTTACTATGCTGTTTTCATTCTGGCCAGGATTGCCTTCAGAACCACACCATGAATAAAATAGGAGGGGAGCCTTAACCTCACAGTGGAATGAGGACAGTAAAAAAATCTTAATTTCATAGTGAACAGTTGAGTGTTATAATAAGTGTTTCTTTCTACCTTAGTTGAACTGGTAGCAAGAAAATGATGCTGCTAAAATGTTTTTAAGGGGAGGTTGCTCACCAGCTGTATGCTCTGTGAGCTGTACTATTGTCTTCAGCTGAGTTTGTTGTTGTTCCTGTTTCCACACAGCCTTTTACCACTCATCAGGAACTGAGGAGGTATTGTTTACTGTTCTGAGTTTAAACTTCTTATCATCCTTCCAAAGAAAGAGAACTCAGGAGGGATCATGTAGATCATGACTGTCATATCCTCGTCAAAGGTGAGGATGGAGTTAAGCAAGAGAATTAGAACAAATAAAGGCAAATAATATTATCTTTACCTCCCTCCCTTGGAAAAGCAAAAAAGATCCAGGAAGAGACTGTAACCCCAGGAGAGCTTTCGAACTGCTGTTTCTTTTGCAGTTGCTGTGTACCAGACTATCCGTATAACAAAGTTGGATTATGATGAGTCACTACCCAGGAAGCAGTTTTGAGGGTGAGGTAGAAAGGAAAGAGATAATATAGTTTATGTCTAAATTTCTCCAAACATCTAGAAGTTTAAGGGACGTCTTGTTTTATCCTCAACCTTAAAACAATCTGGTTATTCTACAGGATGATTGAACTGATCTGGACAGCTATGACAGTAAGCTCTCTGTGATTATGTAAACAGTAAATCTGAAGAAAGAAAAATTAATTTATAAAACTTTTTGAGAAAATAAAAGAAAAAAGAAAAGAAAAAAGGAGAGGGAAGGAAAGGAAAGGGTAAAGAGAAAAGAGAAAGAAAAGAGAAAAGCAGATTAAATGGCTTGTTTCCCCAGTGAAGTATGATTCACTTGGGCTTAGAAGGTTGCTTTTATTTTGACATGAACAGGATGGGCTTTAGTGACAGACGAGGCCAATGACAGGAAAACTGAAGATTCACTAGTAACATCAAGAACTGCAGCTGAATGCATGTGGAGGCTGGCCTATGGCGTCTAACCTATGCCTGCCAGGCAGTTTTGTAGAATTTTTTAGGGACAACATTCGTGAACAATGGTTGCTTATGGTAGCTTATCTGAGGAGCACTACCAGTTTAGCGTGGGAAGAGCAGTGAAGAGTTTGGAAGTTCATGTGCATGGGCACACATGTCCAGATAAGCATGGCTGTTGGGTCAGGTGACTTGGAGGACATACGCTTCGGTGGTGTGGCTGATGTCTTCAGCTTCTTGCTTATGGAGTGGTGGAATGTGTCATAAGCCCTTGCTCACATCTGTACTACCTTTGTGGCTTCAGCGCTGAGGATATATTGAGTAGCAAGACATCGGTAACAAAACAAGATAAGGAAGGTGTGGCAGCATATAGGATAGTGAACTCAAGAATAGGATTTCAGAACAGTGAAATGGAAGAGTGAGGTCTGCTGAGAGTGGTGAGAGAATTCGGTGGTTTTGTGGGCTACTGAGAAAGGTTGGTAGGAGCACGTTGGTAGAATCCAGGAAAGCTTTGAAGGAAGTCAAACTTTAAAATTGGAATTATTAAAAAAGCACAGAAATATAAAGCTTTTTGCAAACTTAACAGTACATAGAACTGTGATACTGAAGCTCTATGGGAGTTACATGAGAAACTCTTGCAATGTTTTCTCTTGCCATCTTCCTAAAAGTTTTAGCTTAAAAAAAAAAAAAAAAAAAAAGTCTATTGGGGGTGTCAGGGTTTTTAGTCTGTGGTCTTCATAGTGGAGTGCAGGTTGAGAAGACCATACAGAACTGTTTAGCAAAATGGAAACTCTGTATTAAGACCACCTACAGAAGGATGGGATACCAAAATGAATCTGGGTGGCAGTTTGGAGTATCACTCCTGCAATCTGCAGTGGCACGTGCAATGGCTGGATTTACTGTTGCTCTCAGTAAGGACTGCACCTTTTTGCTTCATGTCTGCAAATGCAGAAACATTCGGGATAACCGTTGCCTTGTCGGATTTTTCCCCCTCCCTAAAGTTTGAGGAAATCAATCTTTAAGCTTTCTCATGCTCAAAGTTTGTATAAATTTTCTCAGGATCCATCAGAATAATTAGAGAAGATACCGTTAAGCTTTACACCTGACAAAAGATTCATTTGCAGGACCCCTTAGCACCCAGCTATAAAAGCACTGCTGAAATTCAGTATAAGGCTGCCAAAGACTTACTGTGGGCCCACTTAAACACAGACCTGTGCCTTAGCGTGGGCTTACGCAGAGTTCCTTCTCGTTCACCCTTGCGCCACTTTTATTAAACTCTTGTTTTGCTGAAAGTTGCAGCTGTGGAGAATCTTTTTGCTGATATATTGGATTTTTAGGGGATATTATTAGCTTGTTGAAATGAAACTGCTGTTGATATGAAAAGCTCTAATATGAAACCAGGATGAGGCGACCTGAAACTAGGATGACTTCATTGTTTTGCCAGCTATATATATATTCTTGTAAGTCTGCTATCTCTTGGTCATGCGCACATAGAAGCTAATGAGAATTAACGTAGGGGTTGTATAGCACAAATACTGTACAAACTGGTAGTCCCACTTCAAGAGAAGATCCACCCATCCATCCACGTCCCATCTCTCCTGTTGAAGAGGACGGCACTACAGTCCACACCTCACTCATTGGGCTGGATGTGCCTGGAGAAGATAGTTCACTGACATTCTGGACTGGCAGCTCAGCGCTCTTCTCTGGCACTAAATGTGGCTTTGGACTCTTCTTGAGAGGAACCGTGGCTGTTGGGACGAGGCCTGCGGCTGGAAATGGTTGGGAGGAGAGCAGCAGCAACATGGCACTCATTGCTGGTTGCCTGTCTGCTGTGTGCACACAAAGGAAAAGAGGAACTTTTTACTAAATAAGCTTGGAGTAGGGCTGGAAGCAAATGGATGCTGGAAGAGGTGGAAGCTACTGAACGAGGCAGAGCAAGACTCTGAAAAGCAGTACTGTCAAACCCCTTTGCACAGAAGTGAGATTGTAGGGGGAGCTGAGAGTCAGATGTACAGAGGGGAGGGGAATTACAGTACTTCTTAAATACTCCCTAGATCGATAGCGTTGTAGTGTTGCATCTATCAGTGGGCTGAAGTTTGACGTTCTGTTAGTGACTGAAAATTGTTGTGTCTGTCACAGGGAAAGAGGGGAAGATTTCTGAGTTGGAAAGAGGGGTAAGAAACTGCCATAAAACCTCTATGCTTCCATGGCATCAGCATCTCCTGTTTTCAGATCTTCCTAATACTCTCTTGGAACCATTTGTCTTTTTGTTTCCAAGCAGAAGCCAGAATACCATTTTTGTTCCTGCCATTTTTAGGTAGGATAGAAAAAGTAGTGACAGGCAAGAAACAGTTAAGCAGCTAACTACAGTGTAATGGAAAATAACTGCCTTACTTTTGAAGTTGAAGGTGGTGTGGAAATTTGTGTGTTTGGTATCTAGTTACTGCTTGCTGTGTTCCTCATGGTTCACTCTCTCACATGAGTCTTGCACACCAGGACAAATGGCAGGCTAAGTTACAGAAGGGTCTAACATGTATTTACGATTCTTTTCTCTTTTTTAGGCTGAGGGTGGGATAGACTTTTATGTGCTGTCTGTTGATCAAGAGACTACACAGCTTGAGGATGACAAAATGCTGGGAGAGGAAAGAGTATAAATAGAAACCCCACTTCCTTGTTGAGTAGAAGCCAAACTTGTGGTTGAACCTTTATATACAAGAATTCACTGAGGTCCAGATAGGCAGCTAAATGGCTGATTTTTGAAGATGCCAAAAATTCTGAGATCCAGGAGGGCCGTACAAACTGTAGACTAGCCTGGGTGTTTCCTTGCCGGGCAACACTTGTCTGCAGTTCGTGGAAAAAGAAGGGACCAGTGGAACCTGGGGAATGTTGGTGCAAATCCAGCCCCAGCTCAGTGGAAGGAAAAACCTGTGTCTGACCTTTGAGTACAGCATCATTCATTTGGACCTGAAAGAAGCTTAATATAACTTAAAACCAGCCTCCCAAGACTGAGGATTTGAAATATGGACTCATCTGGAAAGTAGGATAATTGCCTGCTTTTTTAAAACTTGAAAATACATTTTCGTTGTTAAGTAAGAAAGTATTTTACAGAAATGTGATTTTTTTCCTGATGAATTCTCCAAGTGGGGTTCTGCATGTCATGCATTGTGCTGCTGATGTTTAAACCACATTGCATTGCACACAGCATCCCTTCGTTTCTAATGCTTATATTCTCTAAATAGTGTATGACATTTTAGGTACATGACTTCAATTTTTTTAATAGGAGTTTTATGACTAAAACTTTGCATAATGCTTTTAAACCAAAGGATATATGAGCCAGAATCTAATTGTCTGTAAAATGAATCATTTTGCCCGTTATCTCTTAATTAAAATACAGCTTTAAACTTGCTCTAGTTCAAACAAATTAATTCAAGAAATCTTCTGTCCTGTATTTATACAGGAGGTTAGGCGGGATGATTACAATGGTCTCTCTGGTCTTATCTATCAACATATTTGCTGTTCAGTTCTGATGAAAGGCTGGACGGGGGGTGCTGGTAGACTTGCCTACTAAGGACATGTATTTGTGATCTTTTCAGAGCCAGATTTCAGATCCTTAGTTTGGCAAAATTATAACATAGCTGCTTGTATCAGGATTGTGTAAGGGTATTTTTTTTCCTTCAGCCAAAAACTATGAACCTGAATTTGTAAGGTGCTCACAAGAACACACCTTAGTTCCTGCTCCCAAAAGTCTGCTCTCATGGGATGTCGGTCTGTTTGGGATTCACCTTCATCCACCATCCTAACATCTAGATAGATGGGAAGAGATTGTAGGGAGAAGAGGAAAACCAGATCAGAGGGAAGCATTTGAGAGGCTGAGACTGAAGACGGAAGAGAAACTTTGACTTTCAGTTAAGGAAGAGGTTGGAACCAAGGTCAATGGGAAACCAAGGCAAGCTGAAGAAGAAAAATGAGGGTGGCAAAACAAGATGGGTTGGTTATGGCAAGCGTGATAAGGTTGGGAGCCAGTGGAGCTGGGAGAGGCTGAGCTGGGCAGGGGTATGTGAAAGTTAATTAATCCCTTGAGCTTGTGGAAATAAGGGTGATTAATCTGTTTGGATATTTGAGATAGGGACCAGTCAGAGAAGTACACCAGAAATAGTGTTTTCTCCAGAAAACTATTCTACCCTAGTGGACATCTTTAGGCAGCTTAGTGTGCAGCTGCCTATAGCTACATTAATCCAAATAATACCTGTCTGTGTGGATATTCACAGGTTATCCTTGCAGGACCGTATACCTAAAAATTTGGGAGGAAGCTATTTTTATTCTTTCTTATCTTGTGAATGTTTTTACATTTCTGACCTTTGGTCATGATTTCAAGCAATGATTTCTCTTCATCTTAAGGAAGACTAATCACAGGAAAAAAAAATTACGTTCCGGATAACATCAACACATACCAGATTGGTCTTTTGTTTCTTTGAGTGTAAAAACTTTCAAGTGCTTTCTCAGGATGTAAAGACAAGGAGAAAAAAAGCTGGGCATATATTTCTTAAAACTCCCACGTTCTCTCTTTTGGTATGTTTGTGCTTACACCCAGCTTTACCCAATGTGAGTCATCTCACTGATCTCGGTTAGCTGTCCCTTTGCTGCTGACTGGCTTCCCAGCTCTGCGCTTGCAGGCCTGATGAGGCTTTGTCCAGCTAGCTGCAGCCTGCTGGCATCCTCACAAGGCTCTGTGCAGCCAGCACGAGTTCCCCTGACAAATCCTGATCTCAGGGAGGGGTATCCTGTGTTTTTCCTCTCATATCTTTCATAGAATAGAGGACTGGGAGGGAACACAAAAGGTCATTCATCCTCCTTGTCTTGGCAGGCCTGAAAGCATTCATAGCAGATGTTTCTTCAGCCTCTCTCAAACATCCTTCAGAGGTGGACATTCCACTGCTTCCTCAGGTAGTTGATTCTTAACCAGCCTGACTTCTGCAGGAGCTGATCTTGCTAGATTCGCTACAATTTAGGCTTGTTTGCTCTTCCGTCCACAGCAAATGTACCAAAAATATCTTTTACTCTCCTCTTCATACATCTGCCAACTATTGTCACGCCTCTCTGAATTTTTGCAGTGTTTCACTGCAGATAGCACTTATAACACCTCTATTAATTTTTCTTTGCGGTCCTCTTTTCATCACATACGTGAACTAATGGCTTGGCATAGTTTATTTTCATGGCTGTTACTTGTGTCATTATCTTATAAGTGCTTACAGATTTTGTTTTTCAGAGTACTGTGGGGAAGAATTGCAGATTACCTGACTCCCAATCTCTTTTGTTCTCTTCCCACTTTTTTTCCTCTCAGATCCCCTATTTTTTTTTAGAGGGATGTTATGAATGCAAGTACTTTGGAGTATTTTATGGAGAGAATTACTAGGTTACTGAGAAGCGTTTTTCAGTTCCAGAAAAGATCTCAAAATGGAATTGATGGAATTAGTAGGCATTGCAGGCCTACAACACATATTTACTGCTGATGCTCTAAATACACTGTTCAGAACAGTGCTAGAATATTACAGACATACCTGATGACTAAATACTACTATTTGTTTTCATAAGAAACTTTACCAAATATTGCATTGTACCCAAGGGTTCTTGGGGGCAGGTGGCTGCTTGGTGCAGGTCTATATGGACCTGGGTGTCACCAGCTTCCAGGCTCGCTGGGCATGGGCAGAAGCTGGCTGCTGTCCCAGTGGGCTCTGCTGGGTGCACTGCTTCTTGCTCAGCCTCTGGGGAAAATGGAACAAGAAAGCCAAAAGCACAGGCTTAGCAAAAGAGTTAAACTACAGTAACATGAACCCTTTCATTTAGAGCTGGGGCTGCAGGGCTCATTTTAAGAATGCAGGCTTTCAAAATAATCCATTGCAGAAAGCACCATCAGTGCATAAAAATAAAACCAGAATTATGCAACTGAATAATTTTCATCTTTCTGAGCTCTCTCTTATTAGAAACTGTTTGCTGGGTAGCACTAACAGCTTAAGGAGATAACCCACAAGATCTTCACAGTTTCTTGCACAGTCTCACAAAGACAGTTACGGAAGGTATGCTAGGTGGACTTTTTTTTTTTTTTTTTTTTTTTCTATGANTAACTGAGAAAAGCTGCTTTTCTGTTTTACTACCTTTACATTTTTAATAAAATTGCTAGTGCTGTCTCTAGTTTATTGCTGTGATCTGCCCATCTTAGATTGGCAGCAGCTGCAGCTTTTGGGATAAACTAGATCGTGTCCCATCAATGACATCCTGGGCAGAGGTAGCCATGTCTGCTACCTCCTCTGCTTGACATGTTGCTGTTGTTAGAACTTGCTGGTCCCAAAGTCTTCAAAAAGAGAGGCCCTGCTTTTTTTGTCTTTGTTTCTCTGTATGTTTCACTTAATCTGATGGAGATGTATTTACTCCCATTTTTTTTGGAGACCACTTAGCAGTTTTGTTTCCTCATGTTCAATGTAAAATATAAATTTGGCAACAGAGTTCTGCCTTTCCCAGGGAATTGTACAATTTGATTTTAGGACAAATCAAGATTTTTTCTTATTTCCTAACACATGAAAGATCTCAGTGATTTAATAGCTATTTTCTTGCTTTACTAGGTGACACAGTTGATGATCAAAGCCGAGAGACAAAGGACAAAACTTCCTTTCCAGAGACCAGACCAACGTACAACCAGCCTTCACAGGTAGGAGACTATTTCTTTACTCAGGCATGATGAAACTTTGATAGCAGCTTATTTGAGAAGCATGAATGTCCTGCAGGAGAAGGTTTCATCACATTCACATCTGTAGACAGAGCGCCTGCTCAGCCTTCCTTGCCATCTCTTGTAAAAGAAGCATTGGTGGCATTTAGATGGCAATGTTGTCAAGGTCGCCAATGCTGATTTGAAAAGGCTGGGCAGTGTGGTGTTGCAGTGTATCTTGGTTTTATACTTGAAATTTGCAACCATGAAACTGTAGCTAGGTTGTGAATGAATTGCATACAAGTATTAGTGTGGTCAGCAGTGATGGAAAATGTCAAACATTTACATAAGCTATTTCCACAGCCACTGTTCTAAGTTACACGTTGTCGATGTGTGAGTGTAATAGACCGTCCTTATTGTGTGTTTGCTTTCTTTTCTTTCTGTTTCAGGACTGTGTAGCTGTAAATCTGAACTTCTTTATCTTATTTGTTTAATATTTAATCTATGTGTACCAAAGAGGGCTTTCCAGAAGATTTCTGCATATAGTGTGCACATATTTTCTTCTCTGCCTCCTCTGAAAATGTTTTTGCAATAAGTGTGAGCCTGTTTTCCATTGCTATATGGTCTTAGATATTTGCAAGATAACATTTCACTTGTTGGTTTTTTTTTTATGCTTTTGTGGTGCCTTTTTTTTTTTTCTTAACCCATTCTTTCTCTGTCTCTTTCTCATACTGAAACCATGTCTTTGTCTCCCTCTTCTCAGTGCCATTGTAATATTTATTATGGCTAAGCTCCCTGGCATAGCAGAGCAGTGTGTGTGTCAATGCTGCTAACCTAAGAGTGGTCAGCATGTGCAGGGGTGCACTCTAGAGTCTCATTTTTTAAATTTTGAATTAGAAACTGTGCCTCCTGCAGAAATCTTTCGTTCACCAGAAGAAGTGAGTGGTTTGCCTTTTGATAACACGGAATTATGAATTAGTTACTAGCAACACTTAAGCCTAATTTCTGGATCCACCTGAGCAAGGTGTTTTGCCAGTAAAGTCTTGTAGTTTTGAGGCAGTGCGATGCCTTGGTGTTGTGTTTGCTGACTGCACAGGCAGCTTCCCTGCTGTGGTGTTCGCACTAGGTGCAGTGAGCTGCCGGTTAGTGCAGCGTCCGTGGTTTGCTCAGTTCTGTGTGCCTTCAGTAGAACAGGAACTGTTTTTGCCATTGGGAAAGCAATGTTTCTATTTACAATGGTAAGCATATTTTTATAAATGTGTGGGAGAAATCTACCAATTTAGCAAAACTGGAAAAGCATTGCATTACATAGTCAACATGTCACAGAGACACAGAACATCAATTGAAATAATAAACTTGTTAGCGTTAAACAAGAATACTTCATAAGCATACTACAGTATGGTAAAAGATCCTTGTAGGGTGCAAAGTACCACGTATTTGTCATGCGTAGCTGAACAGGAGAGTGTTTAGTTCTTCAAGTGAATCTTTCAGTTGCTGGAAACTTGCTTTTATTTTTAAATGTTATCTGTTTGACAACTAAATAGGTGTTGACTTTGTGGAACACGAACAAGTGCTTTTAGAAATGTGATTTAAAGAAGAATAAAGTAATACTTTGTTCATGGGTCACTTCCTGATTTGAAAGGGAAGTGAGGTTGAGCTTGATTTTTGAAGAAAATATTTTCTGGAGTATGTTTTTGTAACTGTTACTATCTTTGGAATCTCCCACTTACTTGGGTGCTGCTGTATTTGTACAACTATTGAATTCGGAAGTACGTACTTTTATATAACACTGCTTAACTTATGTAATCTAATGCACAAACAAAAACTTGAAACAAGATCATTTTGCTGCAGGTAGCAACATTTGACAGACGCTGCCATAACAATGGCAGTCCCTGCAGCCTGCATTGTCTTACCATGTTTTCATGTTGACCCTTAGTGCTGTTAGAGGAACTGCAGATACCTAGAAACTGGCTGGAGGAAGGCAGCTCTCACCAGCCAACTTCAGACTAAAAGGTCATCCTTCTGCTGCAGAGTGCGAGCAGAAGCTCCTGTCGTGAACAGTCCCATGTGGAGCATCCTCTCCATCGCCAGCTTGGGAGGGTCCTGATGCCCAACCAAGCACGCAGCATCCCACAGGCATGCACCGTCCTGCTGAAGCTGCTTCAGGCTGGAGAACTGCAGGTTACACACATGCCTAAGTGCTTTTCTGGATGGGGGCCAAAATGCTTAGTGCTCTGCAGGACTAAGAACTTAAATTAGTCTCTTTGTGACTGTGAAATGCAAAGCTCCTAATTTTAACTGCAACACCATCATGGTGGAAAGAGATATTAGGGATTTATTTTTTCATGCTTGTGGGATTTCCATTGTTGTAGTGCAATTTCCAGATAATTCAATCTTTATCTGCTTTCATTGGGAATTTGAGGTTATAGAAAGTAACCGAACCGAAAGGTTAGTTTTGATATATGAAGAGTGCTAGAAGCCCCAGTGGTGTGGTGGGGCTGTTTTTGATATTGAGCTATTGCATTGGTAAAGCAAATTAGTGCAACCACGTCCTTTTGTCCTACTGTGAGAGCAATTATATGGCATATCTATTAGGAGACATAAAAATATTTTTGACAGATGGTATGACTGAGAATTAGGATTTATGAAGATTATTGTATGTCTGCTGTGCAGGGCACCTGGGATTATTGAATTGATGCAAGAAAGAAAAAAAAATCTGGTAATAGCTTCAATGCTTTGCATCTCCCTACTGTCACCTTAAGAAGCAGCTCCTGTTTATTTGGTATTGCACTTCTGGATAATCTGACACATGCTCTTTAGCCAACAGATGTTAGCAGATTTAATAGGTGGAAACCGTACCAGTAAGTGTATGAAAGTAAACCACCAAAAATGAGAGCCACATTTAGCATGTAAATTAAGATTTTTTTCTCTTACTGTGTGTTGGGTTTTGGTTTTCTTTATAGTCCTATTTCTCCCTCAAGTACTTAATCGCTATTGCTTCCATCTGAGGAGCTTGTTACACGCTTTCTAGGGCAAGAGAGAATCCTCCAAGGGATTGCTTAATCCATAATTATCTAATTTATATGTTGTTGTTATAGCCACTCTTAATTATATACCTTGCTACGATACTTCCTATCGTAGGACACAGCTTGTGTTAAGAACTGCAGTTGTTCTGTTACTGTTCTTGTGACCTTTCTTTGCACAATTTGATACTACAGCCTGAGAATGTAGCAGATGGAAAGGCCACGTTTCCTGAAGTAAATTTAAAATTATCTATGGCTTTCTGCATATAGACACTAGTGTGCACTACTTTGGCTGAGTATCCAAATAAATAAGAAAAAATATTTTTATATCAGAATTTGCAGACAATGTCCTCATTAAATTGATGCTTTTTAAAGCTCTGCTGTTTAAGGATTCCACATAGATGTAAATAACACTTTCTTTGGCCACACTTGTTAATTGGGAAGACAGAAACACTATAAGATATAAAATATCAAGGAAGACGTAATACAAGTTGAGTGCACAGTATAAAAGTGGGGGAGAAAAAAGAGTTTATTTTTCCTTTTACTCTTTTAGAGACATCAGCAAGTATTGCTGGAGGTGGCAGACTTCCAAGGTCTCCTTTCAAGTAGATCACCTGGCAATCATCTGATACAATTCAGTGCATGAATAATGCTAATGTTACCTTGTTTTCCTTTTAAGTTTATGTGTATATTAATCAGTTCTTCCAGACCTATTATTGTCTGTTTTTCACTAAAGCTTGGCTGTCATGAATATTTTCACAAGTTACCAGAAAAGGAGATATTACTGACTGTGTCTCCAGTTAGTCACCCAGCTCTTAGTTTATGGTTCAGAAGATCCTGTATTTAAAAACTCAAGAAGGGTGCTCTGGGCTAGGTTTACTGCATCATTTTAAATTCCCCACATTTGCTTTAGAGGAGGTGGTTGATACTTCAAAATTATTGGCCAGTGTTTGTTATTAGTTTGCTCCATTTTGACAAATTTCAATGTTTGTAGAAGATATAACTGCTTCAATCAGCTTTTTTAAATTAAAAAAAAAAAATCCTTCTTAAGCTAGGATCCTAGTTGTGGCTTGGTTAGATTAATTGCTTGTCATATGTCATATTAACTACAACCTTCTTCACCTATAAAGCCCTTAAAGCATGTTGGTCCATATTTTCTCTCTTCTTAATTGGGCATGTAAGCAGTAATCACTTAATGAAATTACCCACTCTTAGAAGGGCCTGGAATAAGACAGTCTGCATCAGGTCACCAAGTGAGTACTTTTCTCTGGATGTTGGTGCCTTCAGAAGAAAAATCTTCTGTTTTACCCAGCTGTTGTCTATGATCATAAGCCATAGGAAGTGGTGTTTTTACTTTTAAGACAGGATGAATAGTTTTCGGTGTTGGCAGTTGCAGTGGACATCATTTTTCTTTCTATCCTTTGCACGTGTAGTACAGAGCTGGCAGTTCTCTGGGGGACCTGCATTTGCTGTGCAGCCACAGATTGGAGCTGCCATGTGATAAGAAGGTCACGTATATGGTTGTGATCTTACTGAGAAAGAAGGTAAATAGCTCAGTCAGCTAAAAATAAGCCGTTACATTATAGTAGCATATGTACTTAATGAAGCTTAATTACATTGCCATGTTCATATTGCTACCTGTTTGATAACTGCTCAAAATATCTAGGGGGCATTTCATCCTAGGGAGATCTCCAGAGCTCACTGACCAGTGGATTGCTACCACCCTCTGGGATTTTTTTTTAATTCTAAAGTGAATAGTTAGACTCATTATCTGTGTAACATCATACCCAGCTGGGGTACTTCAGATCCTTAGTAATCCTAGTAATGCCAAGAGCGCTGTCAGTTGTCTTTTTGTTTAAAGGGAAGTATGACATTTTTAGATATAGGGAACTGGAGTGGGAATGGAGAGATGTCAATTAACGTGGTGGTCACCAGTTTCCCCTCTGAACTTAACAAGAACAGTTCATTTTCGAAAAAAGTAACACAGCTTTCTTACACAACATTTTTCTACAGCGCTTTGCAAGGTACTGCTCCTTATAATGTAGTCCTTTTGCTTAACTTCTGTTGAGTTTTCATTGTGACGAGAACTGAGAATGCTTAACATTCTCTTAAGAAGGGGCTCGAATGTTCTGCCTGGTTGGAAAACACTTGTAACCAGGAGCAGAGGCATTTGGGATTCCTGCCTCCCAGCACCACGCTCGGGGAGCCCGGAGTTGGGCTGGGGTTGGTCTGCTGGTTGGTGGGGTTTGTGCAGCAGAAGGCAAAACCACCTCCTGCAGGCAAAGAATGGCACCCAGACGTGACAGGTTTTCATTGCTGAGTGCCCATTGTTAGCATCCCACACACCCACGTGTAGAAGTCCATAAAACAGTAAAGTTGTCCTGGCTGGCAGCCTCCCACGTTGAGAGCTAGGCTCTCGTAAAGGCACATGTACCCCGGATAGCAACCAAGGCACGTGTGTACGGAAGCACAGCGTGCATACCTCGCTGTGTAATTTGGGCAGAGACTGGCTGCACACTTACTGTGATTGCATGCTTATTCACTTACATCGGATGATTATTTGTAGAGGAGATGCTCAAATTAGGTGCCCAGATGTTCACATTTTTAGGCTTTGTCTAATTTTGGAATCTTCTGACTAACTTAATCCCCAGCTAAAACTGCTGATTATCCTGTATCTCTTGCCCAAACCCATGCGGTTGGACTAAAAGCCAGTAATGCTCGTTCACTTTGCTGCTGTCAACACATTGATCGGTCACTCATCCTGCCTCTGGGAGTAACCCTTCTGGGCTTTCAAAATATTAAAATTGATCTAAAATACATTGTAGATCATACATCACTTGATGAAACAGCGTGCTAATGCAGCCTGATGGTACAGTGATATTTACAGCGTGATGCATTAGTGTACAATGGTGGCTAAAAGACCACAGAATAGGTCAGCTTATTAATACTTACTCCAAACATCACGTAAGGGAAGTCACGGTGTCCTTAGGTTAGTTTCACTGCCACTGTCAGGGGGAAAAAAAAAAAAAAAAACCACACACACAGACAGCAGTGGCCAGCCCATTTGAATGGAGAAGAAAAAATGATGTGAAAAACTGCCTTGTTTCGGTCCAAAGGGCAAGTGTTGGTAACACTGGAGTATGTTTTCTGTACATCGGTGTGATTTGATCCTTTCACCATAATGTGCTGTTGCAGTAATTTCTACCTTTAAAAAGTCCTCCCAAACTTCACCACTCCTCAGGTGTATCAGATTTTAAAAAGGCTGTGCATTGGGTAGCTCACAGTGAAATTTTGTTCCAAAGTACTTTTAAAAAATGCATAAAGATAGAACAGATTTGTATGCATTCTTTTGTTTGCTTCCACATTATTACAAATGTTAAGGATATTTTCTAGTGTTGCAATGCAGTTAGTAGACCTGCTTGATAAAACCAAATAGTTTCAAATATCAAAAAATTGCCCTTCTTCCTTTTCATTGTGGTACAGTTATCTTCTCTCCAGAGAGAACTGGGAGGCTGAAAGAGACCAACACAACAGACCAACATTTGTTCCTTTTTGTTTTATCTATTTGGCCCTCTTCTGCTTTGAGATTCATCTTGCTCTCTCATTCCTGTGTCTCGAAAGCCCAGGCAGTAGGTGCTGAGGACAGCTTTGTTGTTACTGCTTGGAGGCTGAAGCTTTACAAGCTGTGGCTCCCAGTAAGCTCTCTGCTGAAGGTGCTGTTGATGAGTGCTCCAGCTGCGCACTGGAGCACTCCTCCACTGTGTGTGGAGGAGCTTACTGTCAAATATCCATCCTTCCTTTCTCTGTTGGCTGGAATCTCTGTGGGGAGAGCAGGTAGAAAGTTGCATTAGGAGATGCTTGCCTAATTCACATTTTTAGCATTAGAATATTTCTAATTTTTAGACGGAACATGTTGTTGGTCTTGCTGCATACATGTGTTTTATACAGCAGGATAAAACCCTCCAAATAAAGCCCTTTGTTCAATACAGTACATCTGCCTGGGAATCCATTTATGCCATAAAGAGCATAAGACTCTGCTGGGAGTATCTCGGGGCTCAGCTACCTAACAGAACCTGGGGAAGGACCACTGAGAACACTGCAGTTATCACTGGAGAGAGCATCACCTGGGCTCAGACTAGTAGTTCCTTTCTATAATCACTCTAGTCAATGAATACTTTCAGAATACCAAATCCAAGATAATTTCCTTTTTCTTACCTCTTGTTGTAGGTGGAAGCTACTCATCTGTGTTTTTCCTGTATTTACATTCTCGGGAGGCATTTCATTGTCTTGACTCAAGGAGAGATTTACTACTCAAAAAATAACATCATTTTAACTTCTGCTTTAGGCAGCTTTTTCCACTTGGTTCAATTTGCTGAAAAAATTGCTGACTCCTTTCATGAAACCATGTTTGCTAATTATTTTATTACTAGTCTTTTATTTTTAATCAACTTTTCTAAGTTCTTTTCTCAAGCAGATAGCTTCCTTTCCCATTCAAGTCTTTGGATTTTCATACACATAGCAGAATAACATCGTGGGAGATGTATGTAAAGTCTGCATTCCAGTTATTTAGAAATTATTGCCCTGCATACAAAGAACTCATTGATGGGGTCCAGTTACTTCACTAGATAACTGAATTTTAATAGTTGATATCTGAGGTTTGTATTCCATCAGGAATGAAGGTAGCAGCAAAATAAATCTCAGTATGTTGTGCCTTTGGATGACACTGAAGTTGCAGAAGAAATCCGCTATCAGCATTTATCAGACTTCCCTGTTTGTTTTGCAAGATATTGACTCATCCTTTGCTCCTGAGTTGTGCCTGTGCAATGCACTCCTGGGTGCTAGGTCTGCCTGTAGTTTCAGTGGCAGTTCCTGTGGCTTGCAGTTTTCTCACTGTTGTAATTTTCATGACCTTTTTCATCTTTCAACATACATGCTACAGCGAAAAAATACGGCTACGTCTGGCCTCCTTAGCAGCGTTTCCTGGTGCTGGCACCAGCACAACGTGTTGATGTTGCTCGCGTTGCTTGTTAAGGTGTATGGGATCTTTGCTATGAGTAGCTTGCATAGTGCCTCAAAGGAACAGGGGAACTGCACAAACTGAACCCGCTCTCTTTTCTAAGGTCTCTTCTTATCACAGTGTTTGTGTCGTAGAGGGGAAAGTCATCCAAAATTCATCTGTTGGAACGGTGCCCTGAGCTCAAGGGCTGCAGAGAGGCACAGGGAGGCAGCAGGAGCAGGAGCCCTGCTGCTGAGATGCATGAACACTGATGTGCATCCCAAAGCCTCACATTCAGAGTGCCAGAATTGGCTGGGATGGAAGGAAAGGGAAGGACGGGAATCGAGTTCTGATTCCAGGGCAATTGTAATTGTTCAAAAATTTGTCATAAAAATGTTTTGCTGTCGAAGGCTCCCACGACACAATATTGTGCTGCTCCCAGACAGAAGGGAGTTCTGACATTTTAAACTGGTGGCAAAATCATTTGTGTGCTGGAATGTCCCTGGCTTCAGGAAAGGGGAACAAGGGAATGAATTCTATTAAAGAGAAAACAAATTAGGGCGCTAAAGAAAAAGAAACTGGGGCCCTACCTCACTTGTGCAGGGCTTAAAGCAGAGGCTAGGGTTTTATGTTTTTTTGCCATTATGAGGGGTATTTCAGACCACTCATAACGATCAGCAGAAAGATCAGGCTTCCTTTTCTATGTGGCATTTTTTGTACGCTGGGTGACGGAGCTGCCAGTCTGTGGCAGAGCTCGCAGCAGTATCAGCTTGCTCAGACCAGTCTGAGGTCTGGGATCTTTGAGGTTTTGCATTTTTGGTTTATACAATTTGGTGTTATTTTTATTGTACAGAAATCTAGGTATATCCACGTTAAAAGTTTATATAGTCTGAATTCCTATGACAGAATTTTTAGTTACGGTGGGAAATTAAGACATTTTTAATAAAGATTTAGAGTCCTTTCCTGCCTCCTCTTTACTTTTGCTTTCTGATAGCTCTGCGGTTTTTCTTCATGCTGCATCCCTGTTTGTTCAAAATTGTAGAATTTCTTATTACAGGTGCATGTATTTGAGATTTTATAATTCTTTGTCTTTAAACAATTATCGAATAAAACAGTTAAATAAAAGAAATTAAGAATAAAGGAAGTAGGAATGAGATATAAAAATCTCATTATGCAATTTAAGTTGTATTAAGTTCAATATTTTTGCTAAATTTTTCACCAAACACCTTCCAACTATTTCCTGAATCATTATGATAGTGGATTAAGTAAAAGAGAAGCTTAATCTTAATTCAGTTGGAGTTTGCAAAACTGTTAACTAAGGGAAACAGCGTGTTTCTTCTAGCATGAACAAATGAGATGGGTGGTGTAGACACTAGATATGCAGCTGTTTGCGTTATTTAAGAATACTTTTCAGGGTGGAATTGCATTTTACAGGTGTTTAATAAATAAGACTCAGGCATCTCTAGAATTTGCTAGGACCATTAAACTGACACATTTTAACCATGGAACGTTCAGGGTATCACCAGTTCAAATGGCAGCCTCACAGTGCCTCTTCTCTACAGAGATCAGCAGTTCTGGCTGTCTGAGAGAGCAAGGAATGTGTATTAAACACAGAAGGCTCATTCTGCATTTAGAATGTGGAATTATTCCTGCATGACAGAAAAAGCCACTTCTGAACGATTACACTTTTCTAATTGCTTGTTGCCAACAAAGATGTGCAAATGCGTATCATCGCTAATACTGAAAGTGTGGTTCAGCAGAGTTTCCCCTACCATTATCTGCATGCCAGGATATTCTGTGGGGAACTTTTCTGTAATAATTAAAAAACCTGTAGAATATCAGAGGTACTTTTCACTGCTTCTGTAGAATTTTATTCTTTAAGATGTCAGCAACATTTATCCAACCTTGATTCTGTCCTAGCCTAAGAAACAGCTGAAGAGCATGTTTTAACGAGGAAGATGGAAAAGAAAAATACACTAAAATGTATGTCATGTTTAAAATATACTTACCTGCTTCTTTTAAAATCCAGTTTTGTTTTACTCTGATCAGTGATATTGATAAATGGAGAAGAAATCCTGCTGCGTACTGATAGCATGAAATCTGTGCAGGTAGCAGGAGCTCTGTAAGACAGACAGATCACTGCTGTGTTACAGAGTATGAGTCTTAGAGAGTTGGGAAACAAGAGCCCAAAGCGAGCGGGCAGGCTGATTTCCACTGACAGCCACTGTTGCTCTCAAAGCCTCTTGGAGGACTCGCTCCTGGCCCGGAGCGCTCAGCGTGAGTCAGCCCCGCTGCAGCCACGGACAAACCCCATCTGAGGCAAGGCCTGTGGTTACACGCAGTGTGTTTCTCTGAAGAAAGAAATACACCAGCCAGAAGGTGTTCAGGTACTGCAGCCAGCCACTGCGAGGTCTCCTGCACTTTTCCCTTCACCTGCTTTTGTTGTCCCAGAGCAGGAAACAACTTTTATTGACTGGATGCTGACTAGACCTTCAAGTAAGCCTCGAAAGAATAGCAGCTCTCAATATTCATGTGAAGAAGACATTCAGAAACTGCCATGCCATGTACACTTTTTCCACCCCTCCGATCCTTCTCTCTTAGCTTACACTTCTGAATACAAAGTGCAAAATGTTCAGAGAGCCTTGCAAGTAATTTTTCTTTTCCCATCCATTCCTCTTTTCAAATAAGAAAAGTAGTGGCAGAGTGATTCATTATCATCAGTAGTGATGCTCACTCTGGAATTCCTACAAATATTCTAAAAAGACCCAGTGAGTATCTTAAAAGCATCAATTGAAACACAATTGGAAGAGCAATCCGCTAAGACAATTTCCATTTCTAGGTATGTCAGAAATAACTGCATAATGCTACCTAAATTTTAATACACATTATGATACACTATTTGCTGTAATATGGCAAAATTGCTTGAATTAAAGATAGTCGTTCTGTATCAACATCGGTGTTGTAGGTTTCTGCCTTTGGCGTAGCTATGATTTACTAGACAACCTGGAGTATTGAATATATTGATGGTTTCTTAAGGCTGGCTTTTTAAGGAAAATAGCTCTGCTTCTTGGGAAGAAAAAAAAAAAAAAAAAAAAAAAGCTTTTTTTTCCAAAAGTACAAATTTCTTGAGATAAATCACTTTTTGGTAGAGAACCTTGTTCAATCATTTGGATTATAATAATACTAGCATTGAGCTTTTATTCTTCTTAAGAGCACTGTAAATCCAGCTTCCAAGTACCTTGTAAACTCTGCATTTTTTATTCCTTATGAGACTCTTTGGCAGGCTTTGTAGTTAGCACACACAGATGCAGCAAATGAGATGTTTTCAAAGGCATCTGAGGAACATAAAAAATAGAGATATAAGAGCATAAGAGGAGGAATTTACTTCAGAGGATAATTTCATGCTTTGTTAGTTCTGAAATAACATGTAACATCCTTGCCATGAGAGCACAATTAGGGTCTGGTAGCCAGCTACCATGTGTGTTGACGTACTGCTTCTTTTATCCCTCTTCACTTGGGTTCCAAGCCAAGAATGAAGAAAGCACCTTGCTTATTGGAGTTAAATCTGAGCACCATACCTTCTGTAATGTTAACTGAGTTTTTAACTCCCTGGTGCTTAGCGAAATTGTTTGGTGATATTCTAAGTGCGTTCAATTAATATTTCTCATAGCAGGATTGTGTGTCATAGCATTTGGCAGTGCTTTGTTTAGCTAGCATCCAGAGAATATGCTCTGAATAGGTTGCGTTCGGGATAAATAAGTTAGACATTTAAGCAGAAGCCAGTGTGACTAATGTGGGATATCAAATTCTCTACGACTTGCAGTTCTATATATGCTTGAGGAATGCATGCATGAAAACACAAGCCATTGCATAACCTTGACGTTGATTGCCCAATTCAGCTTTGTGCTGGTGCTTGCACTGTAACCAGCTGGGGTGATTTTAGCCTTGATGGGTAATTGACGTTCTCTGCTGGAGCGTCCAGTTCTTCATTCCTGCTGGTCGGATTGGCCTCACTGAGCTCCTTCTACTGATGTGGACTCTCCAGCCTGTGAGTGAAATGTGTCTCAGACCTTTTGTAGGACGCTTTCATGATTAGGAAGTGCAAAAATATATCTGGCTTGATATGATCTTGCACATGCAGCCATTGTCTGAATGTCATTGTAAGGGGGTTGAGGAAGTTCTTCATAGTGAAGGGCAGTGATTGCCTGTAACAACTGCGCTGGGCACACCTGAAAAAGTACTTCTTGCAACCTGTATTTTTTATTTGTATGTGGATAGCTGGTAGACAGTGGACACTGCCGTGAAACGTGTGACACTGTGAACCAGGCAAAAGGATGGTTCCACAGTATTCAAGGATTTAAACTGCAAACGTAACAGGTCCCCAGCTGCCCATTTTCAGTGCAGAGCATTGCTTGCTCTTTCTGTCACCGCCTCGATCTCAGCACCCCAGCGCAATTCTGCTTTTGGGAGGAGACGAGGCACCAGAAGAGCCAGCCTTGCCCTCTCTGCTCCGCGGAGTACTTCAGTGTGACTTCTGTAAACGAAAAAGTGAATGTGAACAATTTAAGCTATTTTAAGCATTTGGGTTGTTTTCTCAGGAGAAACGGTGGTGGTTAATGCGTGGAACTGAAATAAGAAATCTTGAGATCTTTTCTCCTTGTGCTGTAAGCTCGTGTTGTGATACAAGACCCAAGACTTTCTCATGATGGTATGGGTGGACTGAGACCCAAAGACTACTGGATCAGAGATCAGATTATGGCATTTGTTACTCTGACCAGCCAGTTCTTTCCTTTGTTGCTGTTTTGTCTGTCCTATGTTCTTCCCATCCATTTCAGGCTTTTGTTTGTTATACTGTTTTGACTATTCAAGTAGTATCAGCATCTGTAGACTACTAAGAAATTTACAACCAGTACATAGAGATTGAGTGTGGTATAACAGTGTTTATCAATAAAATGTTTCTAATGTAATTCATCCTTCCTCATGCAGTCTTGCTTTGAAACGTGAAGTGGGAATGAAAAGCTGGTTCTTGCCCTGTCATTGTTGATACACAACATCTGTGTGCAGACAGGCTTTAATTTCTGAGAGTGCCCATTTGACACCCTTCTAACGACTGTAAGGCTTCTGGAAGGCAAAAAAAAAAAAAAAAAAAAAGATCCAAGATGCTTTATGCTCTCTCCAATTTTTTTTTTTTTTTTTCTCCTTGAAGATTGTTTTGCCACATGATGCTCCAATTTGTGTTGGAAATTGCGTTCATCCAGCTTGTGGGACAATTAAGATAGAAACAGGTGTTCTTAAATGTGTAATTTGCCAAACAAAATAAACATTGGATTGTAAGAATTTCTGATTATCATCCGAGCTATGGGAATAGGACAGTGAGAGAGAGAGAATTTTTCTCTGGAACGTGAGACCTGGGGAGGCAGAAGGCTCTTTGAAGATCTGGCGTAATTGATTCCTAACCTTTTCCTGTTTTTCATGTGGGGCTCTCTGGCTCTGCTCTCCCCTTCAGCATGTGGGACCGATGTAATACAAGCAAATACCAGCACCTCAGTAAAAGCTGCACAGGTTCTTTCTTTCAGGAGAGCACGTAACAAATTTGTGTGGAGTAGAACTTACAGGGAAGTTTTGAAATTTGCAGTAGCTACAAATCTAGGTACATATTTGAAGTGTGGTGTTGGTTTTTTGTTTGTTTTGTTTGTTTGCTTGCTTGTTTTTCAGAATAATATCACTAACATAAATAAATGTTCTGTGTGTTCAGCAGTCTTCTTAGCAAGCCAATATCAGAAAGATGGGTTTGAATTTTGTTATGATGCACGCCTTGAGCCCATTCAGCCATGACAAAAGGGAAGACTTCCCTTAAGTGTTGCTAATTGATTAGCAGCTATAGAAGCTAAGATCCCTTTTAAAGTGAGAGCTGCTGGTCTTCAACTTGCAGATAGCTGTGCTAATTAGAAGAGACAAGTACAGAAGGTTTTAGGAGTTTTCCTGTACTTACAGACTTATGGTGCTATAGCTTGTGGTTTTTTGCTCAGTGCTTGGAAAGCTGCAGTAGGAGAGCTATGCAGGCTGTCTTTCTAGCTTCTCTGCTAGGTGTCCTGTGTTCCCTGCCCTGTAAAGGTAGAAAATAAAGAATAAGTACGGAAAGGCAAAAGAAATAATCCTTATCAACTGTTGCCTTTACTGTTGCATGTAGCTTTCTGGAGTGCTGTTAGGTACACTTGAGAAAAGGAAGGCTCAGGGATGAATTATATATGTAGTACAGACATGTCTGTACTGCAGTAGCTCAGAGACGGGGTTCAGCATATTGTCTTTTTTTTGATACCTATAAATAAAATACAGTTTTATAGCAATTAGCTAGAATGTGATCTTAAAGAACTGGAAAAAATCAAATAGGATTTATGCTGGGAAATGAATCCCAACAGCTCAGTGGGAATCTGCTTTCATTACTTGCCTCCTTTGGAGATCTTTTGCTTGTCTTTTGTATTGGATTATATAGTTATATGTAGCAGTCATTCCTTTTAGTAAAACTTCTTAACCTTAGGAAACTTTACATTAATATCCTGTGACGTATTGGTTCTTGGGAAGCTTAGCTTAGCTTTGGGTGCCCTGTCATCATGACTATGAACAGAGGCTTCCAAATGCGGGTCCGTTTCAGAGTGTGAAGCACCACTGACCCATTGTCCCTACAGCCCCTGGAAGGGCCAGCTTCCTCCCTTCAGCTGAGACAGGCCGTGGCTCTGAATGGGCTTTGGTTGGCAAGATTATGTGTGGAACTGTTGACACTTCGATGGAAGTTTTAATGTTTGTTTACCACCTACTAGGTGAAAGTTTGGATTGTGTAAGGAATGACAAGTTCTCAGGTCGCATTCGAGCCAAAGCCAGTCCTTCTGTTAAGAAGCAGATGGAGCACCTTTTGCCTGGCTAAATGCTTGGCTGCGTTACGGACTCTCGAGGCCAGAAAACAAAGAGCCCCACCACTACCATACCACCCAAACTGTCCTTCTGCCAATGCCACGGCCTCAGATTCTCTGTAACAAGCATAGAACCGTAGAATCTCCTGAGCTGGAAGAGACCCACAAGGATCACCGAGCCCAGCCCCTGGCCCCACACAGCACCACCCCAACCCCAACCCCTGGGTCTGAGCGCGGTGTCCAAACGCTCCTTGAGCTCCGGCCGCTCGGGGCTGTGCCCACTGCCCTGGGGAGCCTGTGCCATGCCCACCGCCCCCTGGTGCAGAACCTTTCCCTAACCCCCAGCCTGACCCTCCCCTGACGCAGCTCCATGCCGTTCCCTCGGGTCCTGTCGCTGTCCCCAGAGAGCAGAGCTCAGCGCCTGCCCCCCCGCTCCCCTGGGAGGAAGCTGTAGGCCGCCATGAGAAATAGAGTATTTTCTTTGTTTTTAAAATGGTAGAGACTTTAGGATAGATGCTTACAAAGGTCATTTTGGTAAGCCAATATCAAAGCTTGTAAGACTGTCGGGTCCAGCATTCTGGCTGGTGGCATCTGACATACTCTGTATGTCAGAGTTTTTTAATTTCATTGTTGGTTTTGGTTTATGGGTTTTGTGAGTTTGTTTTTTTTTTGTTTGTTTTAGTTTTGTTAACTGTGCTTTTCTAATAACCTATAAAGCACATAGCAGACCTCACCAGCCAGTGAAACAACTCTGTTTCAAATTGGAAATCAGTATTAGTAGTACTTGGAAAGAGCTAGGGTAGGAGTTGGTTTTTGTTTGTTTGTTTTTAAACAGTCAGCTGTACATTTGGAGGATGACTTTTGAAAGGGTATAGAAGGAATATAACTCAATATTTAAGAAGGAGCTTTGTCAGTTTATGAAAGGAATTCTGTGGAGTATTTTCCCCTAACCAAGGCTGGACTTGATGACAAAATGTCTCACCAGCGTTGGTTTTCTTAAATGCAGAGATAGAGAAATTATGACAATCTTTTTTTTTTTTTTTGAATGTTGCTTTCAGCCTTGATTAAAATCAACAAAACCCAATGAATTATGTCAACATGCATTAGGATTTGCTGTTTCAGATCTACCTTAATTAAACTCTGTGACTTTGTTTGTTGGTTTGTTTTATCCATGAATAGGTCGTGATGGTTCTAAGTGAAAGCCTTAGCTGCCTGATGTGTAGTGTCTAAATCAGTGTTCTCTTCTCTTCAGCTAAATACCGGGCACAGATCGCAGCTGACTGTATCGAGAGCAGAGGTGGGAAATGAAAGGAGTCAGACTTTGGAAAGCAGCCCTTTCATGTCAGATCTCCTCAGCGACGTACCCTTTGCCCTAGCACCACGTGTGTTAGCAGTGCAGGGCACCCATACTGATGTTCCTGACCAACTGCTTACCTACGACATCAATGACAATTTATCAAGATTTTGGTATGACTTTACACTTGAGAATTCTGTACTTTGTGACCCATAATGTTTTCTTGATCTTTTCTGTGTGTGTCAAGGAAAAAGTCTTAATGTGAAAATAAAGACTCATTTTAAACATGTTAACATTTTGGGGGCCTACCACTGGATATGAGATCCATTGGGTCAAAAAGATTGCTGTTCAGTAAGACGTTAGATTCTTTAGCTTTGAGTGAACTGTAACTTGCTATGTTAACTATTCTGTTTATCTCCAAAGAAATGAAGCAAAACTGTTCCAGCCCAGGCTGGCTGTTGGTATCTACTTCCCGTAGGTAGGCTGTAGATGCAAACATTTCATCATGTTAAGATGAGGTCGGTGTCCAGGCGCTCTGTTTTGTTATTTCACCCTGATACTAAACACACAGATCCTGTTAGGCATGCTTCCTTAGATCACCTTTGATTTTCTGCAGATAGAAGCCAGTATTAACAGCAAAGCAAAACTTCTTTGTACTACTGGACAGAGAGTTTTCCAGTCAAAATGTTTTAAAGTCAGACTTAATTCTGAGTACTGAAATAATTAGGAGTGCTTAATACCATCTATTAAGCTTACCAGTTTGAAGGTGGTCATTGGGTTGCTCTGCTCTCTTCCCCGTAGATGGTATTTTTGCCCCCTCATTTTGTGCCACTCCGGTTGCCTGGAGAAGTCCTCTCGGGCTGCCTGTTGGCTGCTGTTTGTTCTCACTGCCACATGTGTTCCTGATTTATACACGGATCAGCTTTTCCATTTTAACCTCTTTGCCCCCTGAAGAAGGAAATCTCAGGACACATACTCTTAATGGTCACACCCTCCTTTTTTTAATTTGTGTGCCAGAGATACAGATGGCAATGTTTAACAACAGGAAAACATTACATTGTTTCTTATCCAGCTAAATTAGATGGCTAAGTACCTGAACATTTCTCGCAGACCACTGTGTCCCTTGCTCACAAGCTTTGAGTGTGTTTTTTCCAACTAAAACCAGCGTTGCCGTTCCATGAGCAGCAGCTTTCTGAAGTAACACCACAATTTGTGTGTAATGCTCTGTTACATGAAAGATCATACTTGTTTTCTCTCTTGGGGTTGAATATTTATATTGTGCCAAATGCTAGTAGATCGTTTCATATATTTTTATGCTCTGGTGTAGCTTGAAATATATATATATATATATTTTTTCAGATTGTGTCTTTATGTATTTGAGATAAATACTGTAAATGATGGAGAAATTATATTGTGAAGATGTCTTATGTTGTTAAATATTCATGTGTTTGATTTGTTTTAATGTATGTATTTAAGTAAATTTGTTAGTATATGTTTGACAGTTATGTTCATAAATGTTTTGAAGTAATTGTTTCAGGGAAATTAAGTGTACTGCACTCCAATAAAAAAGTGTTAAATAATGTGTGAGAGTTAATGCTTGGCCTCACCTGTGTTGTTTTCTGTAGCTGTGACCATTCAGACTGCACAGGAGACTGAACTTGCTTTAAGCTGGAAAAATTTTCAGTATTATTTAAAAATCAGGGTTCATTCAAACAACATATCTCACCTTCATCTGTGTTTTGTGCACTGTGCTGGAGCCCTGCCGCAGTTGGGTGGTATCTGTGACACTGCTCCAAGGACAGCGCTGCTGGGAGCTTGGAGGTCCTTGAACCTCTTAGAAGGAAGAATTAACTTTACAAAGCTGCTAAGAACAGTTTTGTGTGCTGAGTTTTCTAGTTAGCAAGTACCTGAAGCACTAAATTTAATTTCCATGACTATTTTATGTTTAGCATTTAAAAGTTAATCACTCTGCAAATAGAATGTCTCCATCCAAGCTGTTCATTTCAAATCTGAATTGTTTCTCCAGCTCAGCTGCTCTGGAAGCAGAACTGAACGACACTGTTAAAAAGCCATCAAACTCACCATACTTGTTCTTTCCATGTCAGCTGACATAGCATAGAACTTTTCGGCATTCATTTTTGATTAGAGTTAGATAATCAATCTGAAATAATTATATCTTGTCAGAGTCATGCTCTGTTACACTCGCAAGCCAACATACTGCCCTTGCAAAAGAAAAGAAGGTGCAGACGAGGGTGGGGAGGAGATTGTATTCACCCGAGATGAGAAATATGGACGGTAGGTTAAACATTTGGCCTGCATCCTTAGCCGTGTTCCATGAAGGGTCAAAGTTACGCATAGCAAGAGTGCTCGTGAGGAGCAGGGCGCTGGGAGTGCGTCTCCTCGCTGCCCTCCTCGCTGCCCTCTCTTTCACAGGGGTTGGGGCTCAGATCTCTCTCTTGCTTGACATCATCCATAAAAAGTATATTGAAGCCTAATGGTATCCAGACAGCAAAGGTGAATTCCTTCCCTCTGGGATAAGAAGAAACCTGAAACTGTTATAAATTAGTAAGATTTATGGATGTTACTGTTTGCATGCTAGTAACATGAAGATGTCACAAAATCTTCAGAAAATGAAAGATTTCAAACACTCTTAATTCATGTAAAAATTTGGAACACTGTGTATGTGTATCTGTCCCTATCAACAAATCCTGAATGGTTGTCCTTCAAACGTGAGAGAACTGATTTTAAAAAATAAAAATGTGAAATAATGTAATCAATACTGAGATCAAAACAGTAAAACACCCCAGCAATCTTTTCTGTATGTTCTGTATACTAAAATGAGGACTTGAACAGAGCTGTTTGCATTGTGTTATGAGTATTTATGTAAACTGTTTAGACAGAACTGAAAGATATTTCATAGCTGCTATCAGCAACATCAGAGTTAAGACAGGTTGTCAACTCCAGAACTAGCAACGAAAGCCTGAGGTATGGTCCTGTGCCAGCGGAGGGCTGTAAATGGGAGCTTTGTGGCTGCCATTAGCGGGCACGTTACCAGGCCTTTGCCCCTTTATTAAATCGTTTATTTAGGTGGAGTTTGGTTCATGGGAAATTTTGAGTTTTGTTTGCAGTTCTGTATGTTTTGCTTACAAGAGGTTTACTCTGCTTTGTGTGATAGCTTCCTTATGGAGCCTTCTAATAAATCAAACCTAACAAGACACTTCTTATTTCCTCTGGAAGAGTTGTAAATACGGGCCTCTGGAACAGTCTAACTTTAAATGTAGAAAAAGGAGAGTGAAGCCCACATGTTCAAAGGTAAATCAAAGAATAATTGCATCCAGAGCAGCCCGATGGAAGGCTGAGCGTGAGCTCGTCCCTACAGACAGCTCCCTGGTGACAAACCCAGAAGTGGAACCAGACAACGCCGTGCACAGGAGGTCAGTCAAGGAGATGGTTGCAGGTCCCCTTTGTGATGTTTTCTGTAAAGTATGATCTGAGCCTTGATACTGCGGTACTGCAGCTGGCAGTGCATGCTTGTGTGGTCACAGATGAGAGGTTTCGACCTTAGAGCAAAGAAAGGGTAAAAGGCAAAGAGCACATTCACCATGCTAGTTACAGCAGCTCAAAATAATACACGGCTTATTGCATTGTTAGCTGGAGAACCTGTCATGTCCACAAAAAATCGAAAGCAGCCTCCTGTGCAGGATGAGTGGGCTGTTCAGAACAATGGCATGAAGCCTGTGCTTGAGAAACCTCTTTGCTCTCCTCCCCGCCTCCCCTTTGTTATGACATGGTAATTCATCTTGCTTTGGGTTTTCTCAGCCTAGTGAGTACGGAAAGGAACCAGAACTGCAACTAACAGGGGATAACTACTGTCCTAGGGTAACTGCAGCAGTCCCACTGTTGACAAGGCAATTCCAGCTTAACCAGATTTCCTTTCAAAGCCAGCAAGTGTCTGCTACAGGAACAAAGAGGCAGAGCCTGGCGAGTAACTCCTTAGAATCCAAAGGCAGGCTCCTTTCTTGTGCCAAAGGACACAAAAGGAAGGTTTAATAAGCTGCACTGGATTTGCTCAGCCCTCCTGCCGTGCTGCATCTCTTCTTGGAATCAGTGAATCACAGAATGGCTGGGGTTGGAAGGGACCTTACAGCCCACCCAGTCCCAACCCCCTGCCGTGGGCTGGCTGCCACCCACTGGATCAGGCTGCCCAGGGCCCATCCAGCCTGGCCTTGAGCACCTCCAGGGGTGGGGCATCCTCAGCTTCTCTGGGCAGCCTGTGCCAGTGCCTCACCATGAGCGTAACGAGCTCACCAGACTAGCCTCAGGCCTGATTTCTTCCCGTCAACAAGTCACATTCTTTGCAGTAAGGAAAATTATTAATCTCCTGTGTCATCCACTGAGGCCATGTCCTTTCTCTACCAGTTAGGTGTTTCCTTCCTTTCATTCTCCTAGAGAACTGCCTCTTTCTTTTCAACATCTTTCACAGAGATGGGACTGTTTCCAGAGAAGAGATCCAGCCTTCCTGCTGCAGAAGGGACCCATTTGCACAGGCACTTTGTTAGCCCTCCTCCTGCCTGAATCAAAGCCGTCCAAGAGAAGCAATGCAAGTATTCATACATACTGGAAGGGGAGACAAGTCGCTACCTTGTTCCCATTGTGTTAACAGTCAGCTAATTTGGAAGCATTATTGCCCACAAAATGCAGCTTAGATTTTTTTCAGCTTAGAATTTCACCATTTTCAGATGGCATGACTCTAAGAAGGAAATCTGACCTTCTAGGCATGGCACCTCACTGTGTAGTTACAGAGAGCAAATTCTAGTTTCTGTATACAAGTATGTGATACTTCTCTTTGCTCTGTGTGATGTTAATGAGTAAGACTATTTTAGTTCTTCTGCACATGCTGATGAGCCTTCTGAGTGAGCTAAGAAGCGGCAGGATCCAAAGCACTGCTTTGACCTCTGTGGATGAAGTCCTCAGTAAGGCAGTTCTGTATGCAGAAACTTTTTTTCTGTGTATAAATATCTTTAAGCAATCAGTTGAACTCCCCTACAATAGTGTTTTAAAGTTTATTTTGTGAGACATATTAACAGCAAGCTTTCCTACTTTCATGGGGAGTGCTAGAAGTCTGGACTAAGCTTGGCTATTCTGCATGCAATTACTTTGACGCAATTAAAAACTACTCGTTTTGTACAAATCTCTGCCCACTATGACATGGCAGAGTCCTCATGTGTCCATTGTTTCTTTTAGTTTTATGGAAGGAAAAACACATAGCAGAATGAAATCAAACTTCAGGGGGGAGGATGGGAAGGACATGTAAAGAAGTTTCCATTGAGCATTATTTCTGCAGCAGCTGACACTGGCTGTAATGAAAACTAAGTGGAATGCAGATGGTAGCGATGTGAGGGCACTGTCATATTGGTGATCCAAGCTGGGAGTAGATTGGTACTGTGCCCTGTAGTGTCTTTTTTTGTGTACCTGTAGTAGATAGCATAAATGCTAGTGCCTCTATAAATGAGAAGAGATAGTGGGAGGGCAACCATTGCACACTTCTTTCAACATCTCAGAACAGATGCTTGTTTTCATCTGCAGCCCCCATGCTGTAGTCTTTCTAGACTGTTCTACCAAAGGACAGTGAATGTTAAAGTTCACTTTCCAATGAGGCATCAGGAAAGCTCAGAGATTTGCTGTATCAGAGCTCAGTGGTGTGTCAAACGCATTCCTCCTAGAAGTAAAACTGTGTGAGGGTGCTGTGCGGTTCATGCAAGAACCAGGAGCTGCAGTGCTCGCAGTGTTGTGCTGCAGGCTGTGAGGAGATGCTGGAGAAGCCTTTTTAAGTCTTTGGCAAGACTTAGATAGAGAATCTAGCAGTGGAAGTGGAAGTTATGATGACCCCAGAAGGATGTAGCAGCTGTAGAACAGAGGAAAGAGGCTTTAGTTCTGCCAGCAATTCAATTCACTTTTCCTTGCTGCAAAGATAAAATAAACTCTTGAGATCAAAGATCTCATTTACGAGGCTGTCCTCTCCAGTCAGTCAACACATGCACTTCAATAAGAGAACATTAAAGAACTGCTCACAAGCAAACAAAAAAAAGATGAGCCTCAATTATAAACACCCCTCCTCCAACTGTGTGTGGGTATCAGCCATACGGTGGGCACTCGTAGCCAACTGCTCGTGTAACTGTTCCGGGAGGTCAGCTCTGGGCATCCAGCTGCCTACACTGGAAGGAAGCCTGGAGCAGAGGGGCTCAGACAGCAGGCTCAGGTAAAATGGGCCATCATGATGGGAAGGGAATTGCTTGTTTAAAGAAACCGATACTTGTTAGGTCTGAAAAAGACTTTGGGACTTCAGTCTGACCCTTTTTTTTGTGAAGAGATCTGCTACTTGTCTGTTTTCCTCCAGAAAACCAAGCAATGTGTGGTGCTTTGGAAACTATGCTGTAATTTCCTTTTTCAGCTGTTTTTAGAAACTGCTGGTGCATCTGCTTGGCTTATTCAGCTCTAAAAGGCATTTTTAGATTCCTGTAGCCCTGATTTTGTCTATTGTATGTTTAGGCAGGGCTTTTGTCAAAGATGTAATATTTGTCTTACCCACAGAGTCAAGGGATCGTTTTTGTTGTTGTTTGACTTTATTGTCTTGTGTAGTTTAGTTCGTTCTCCTTCAGTTGTCTCTCAAATAAAAAACGTTTACTCTTCTGCCTCTACTTGATAGGATGGAGTAGAACATATGCATCAAATTTACCCCAGAAAGGACTGCCAGCTTTTATTTCAAGTAGCATTACAGTACTAGTAGATATTATATATCAGTCTTACTATAGTTACGGCTAAAATTTTATCTACAGGGCCAACATGTTCTCTGTGTTTTCGTGAAGTTTAATTCATATTGTAGTTTAACTCATGGTTTTGGGGGCAGGCAAACTGGGAAGGTCTTATATGGGGCGATGGATGATGGATTAACAGGGGGATTTAAAATTACTTCCTTTACACATGTTTACTGTGTGTACCATGCAGAGCATGCATCCACTCACAATGCTGAAGTTAAAGTAACTGCTTCAAAGCCAGACGTTGCCATCAGATTTTGGAATGGCATCAAGTAAGAAGCTGTTGACTGAGAAATTGAAATGTAGCGTTTTGCTGTAGAACTCTGAAATGCTTTACAGTAGAAATCAGTATTAATATTCATCTTGAATCTTAGCTAAATTGGAGGCAAGTGTTAAACCTTAAGACAGCTGTAAAAATCAGAGTGAATGAGAAAAGTGGCTGATGTATTTTGTTTACTCAGAGAACAGCTAGTGAAATCACCTCCATTCACGTTGCAGTTATTTCTGTAATAAAACTCTATAGCAAACCCGTTCTAGCTATTCATTTGCACAAATCTGAGAGGATGTCTAGGAACAAAACCCTCTTCCAGGATTACGAGTTTTGGCCAAGTTGCCAAGGGCTATCTCCTAGAAAAGGAAGTCATCCCGAGACTGATCTGCTCATCACAGGCATCAAAAAGAAGTCAGATGAGACTTGTCTGCGAGGATCTCCTGTAGCAATGGGCTATTTGTATGCGTATGCACAGAGTGACTACAAGAAAGCGCTCTTCGGTGATGGCAGGTGGGGCTGTATACCCTCATCTTCAGTGTTCCTAATGCAACAGCAGCTTACCTGTACAAAGATTATTTTCTCCACAAGAAAAATACTTGTTAGTAAAATTAAAACCAGCTAGTATACCCTTCTTAAACAGGTGAGGACTAACTCTTGCTTGGAAACTTGAGAATGGATAATTGTGTTTGTAGGCAAGCTGCAACTGGCTGAGCAAGGCCTTTCTGGGACGTACTGCATCGCTTTGCCTCCAAGAGCTGTTTTCACTCATATGCGGCAGTCTCCTTCCCTAAAGAAACATACTGTGAAGATAATGCTGAAAAGGTTCTCCTCTGACCTACCTCTCGCTTCTGACAGATCATTTCAGCCTGGGGATCAGGACCCAGTGATCTGTCAGTCTCTAGCAGCACAGTCCATGTAACTCAGTAACACTTGGCTTACCCTGTTTACCTTTCCCCCTGTATGTATCTATTGATCTTGAACTCCTCTGA
Source organism: Alectura lathami (assembly GCA_013399715.1). Lineage (NCBI taxonomy): Eukaryota > Metazoa > Chordata > Aves > Galliformes > Megapodiidae > Alectura > Alectura lathami. The sequence goes on from VXAV01004403.1 coordinate 386,612, forward strand.
CCTACAGAAAGCCTCTTCTACAGTGTTTATTATGTTATTAAGATGATGCAATACGGGGTAAACAGAGAAGAGGGAAGATCCTTATCTGAGAATTTCCACCCTTGAACTTTTTGTCCCATACGCATCCAGCCTGAACCTTTAGGTGCCTAATGGTCTGCGGGCTCAATCCAGGCCAGAGGGTCCGAGAGGAAAATTTCTCAGATACAAATCTGCATTCTCTGCTTTCTTCACGCCGATGTGCTCGGTTACAATCCCAGTCAACCTCGTTTCCATCCACTTGCAGGAGAGGAGGGAAGGAGGAGCTCCTCGGCCAGTCTGAGGTCGGAATTCGCCTCGGGCTCAGCCTCCTCTCCTCTGGCTGGGGCCGGTGGGAGCCTGGAGTGACTCCCTGCCAGCCATGGCCCCGCTCAGTGCTTGGAAATCGGCCTTTTGTCCTGCTTCTCTCCCGGTGGGTAGTTCTGTGGAGATCAGGCCCGTCACTGAGAGTGGAAGGCTGTCTTACAAATGGGCATTCATTTACTTTTAAATAAGTATTTCGGTTTGTTCTGAGTGTATGAGGCCTGAAAACATGCTCTGGGAGAGGTTCAGTAGGGTGATTGATTTCAACTGCTAAATATGGAGAAAATCATCATAATGAAAGAGCTGACAAAAGCTGGTCAAGAGCAGTGATCCTTCTCGGCAGGGAGACATGTCTGAACATAGCTCGTGCCTTTTTTTGTTCTACATTTGTCTACATTTCCCTACTTTTTATTTATTTATTTATTTTAATTCTAAGCAACTTAGATCCTTCTAAGATTGAAGCTCAGGGAAAAGGGATCGTGCTGACCTCTTCTTTGCAGTAGGACTGAAAAAGGACAGGGAGAAAGTCCATTCGCTTGTGGCTGCCTTCCACTGCTGTGTGCGTGCCTAATGCCTGCCAAGGAGCCTGGGTGCGACTTTGTGTTCTCATCAACAGGGCTCACCCTGTCTCACCTTTGCTCTGCCCTGCTGAGCAGAGAAGTTCATCAATACCATCTTCTGGGCCTTTTTCTGGGCGTTTCAGCCAACAGGCCGGTGAGGACGCTGAAGCCCAGTGGTGCTGATAGCCCCAGCGAGGTGGCTGTTTGAACCAGCGGTGTGGGTTCACCTTGCCCTGGGGTTGTTCTTCTTTTTTGAATCTAGGGGATTACGAAATATACATTCTAATCTAGAAGAGCTCTAAAAGAGCATTAAGATCACAAAGCTAAACACCAGAATTCTCCTGCTTTGGGGAGAACAGTCTATGCCTGGAATACTTCCAGAAACTGTGCACCGTGGCTGTTAGTGCAGAGCCCCTGACGGGCAGCGGCTGGCAGGCGCTGTGCATTGTAGGGCAGCATGCTCAGCTAATTGCCTGTCTGCTGACACTGTGGGCCCGCAACCCCTCGCTGGGCTCACCCGCTGCTCCTGCAGGCAGAGTGGTCATTGATCTCAGCGCAAGCGAGGAGATCATTTGGGAGCCAGGAGCTTTTTTTCCTTACGAAAGCAAAACGTTTGCTCCTGTGCCTGGTTGCTGCCCCAATTTCCAAGCTCCTGCTGGATCTGAGCTCCCTTCTCACGGGCACTGGCTCCCACCTCACAGCTGCTGGTGAGTGTACATCCAGCTCAGGGGTCAGAAACAGACTTCCAGACCCATACCCAGATGATGTCCTGGGTGCACACCAAGAGGAGGCCTTGCCCAGGTTGCCTCCAAGCAGAAACAACATGTTGTACGGCTGCGGTGCATTTCTGCACACCCCCACCCAGGACTGCAGGCCCGGGACCATGGGATGCAGCATCCTGGATCTCCGAGCATCCCTTCCCAGAGCTCATGCTCGGCAGCAGTGTGACTGCTTTCATGGGTGGCTCCTGACAGCATTAAAACTTTGCCTTCTTCCTCCACGTCAGGCAGAGGGCTGCGTGTTCTGCCTTTACAGGCCTGGTGTAATGAGTAGAAAGCTTTAAGAAAAACAGTCCGAGAGAGATCATTTATAATCTGTTCATAGTGCAAATAAAAACAACATTGCAAAAACCAGTGCTTCCAGGGGCTGCAGTGAGGGGTGAGCTAAGCCTGATGTCATGGGCAAACAAGTTCTCCCTGCCTGGGTTCGCCATGGCCACACGCAGCTCCCGCAGTGCCTTGGGAAGAGCAGCGAGGTCCCCGAAGGAGTGAAGGACTTGCTGCCCACCAGGCTCTGCGGCACAGCTTCTGGTGTGTCTTTGTGCAGAAGGAAGCCAGTCAGCACGCTACAGGAGGACCCCAGGATCCAAAGGAAAGCGTGGTATGTTGGGACCACCCGGAGACTGACTTCCAGGCTGAAATGTGACCACATGCGCACCCCTTGTATTTAAACAGGGCTTCACTGCAAAGACAGAATCAAGGGGCAGAGATGCAGAATGTTCGTGTGAAGTCACAACAGCAGGATTTGTTATGGAAATTACATAAATATTAAGTAATTATTACACAAGCGGGATTTGTCACAATCAGTTCATTCTCATCCTCTCAGTGCAGATCATGTAACTGTTTTTATTCCAGAATATCATCCAGTCCCTTACCTTCATTCAGTCTCTGGGCTGACTGAAATACTCCAGTAGTCTGTAGTGAAATGGCTCCCAGTTCTCTGTGCTTCGTCTTTTATACAAGTAACTGCTACGGAGGCTGATTTCATATTTTGTGGAAGATTTTTAAATTATCATCCCCAAATGAAAGGAAGAAAACTGATCACAGAGTGAGACACAAAGCAGGTCATTGACAGGTTTGCATTACTTAAAATCATAAAATAATACAGAAAAAAAATCATTTCCACACTCAATATCCATTTTTAACAAAATTATTTCGGAAATACAACAAAAAGCTTTGAAATAGATATTAATGAAAAACTCCCTTCCCAATAGTCCCGAATAGTAAGGCACGTGAAAACTTTAAGTTTTGATGACTATTGGCCTTCAGGTAGAAACCACTCTCAGTAAAACTGAATAGTTGCTTATTTAAAAGTGAGGAGGAAGATGCACGTGGCTTAGTCAGAAAATGTCTTAATCTATCCAAAGGGAAAAGCAACTACAAGATTTGAAACCTCCTTCAGGGTCTTCTTAATCATTACCTGAGAAGGCCTTCAAATTACAGTTACCATCTTTAGTGAGCTTCATGATGAGGATTTTTTACTGGAAAAGGAATTAGGAACGCGAGTTGTGTTTTGTTTACGGTGCACGTGCTGTTAGGATGTTTCCCTAATCACACCACAAGATGTAACACAGCCCAGCGGTATCTACCGAGAGTTGTGGTTGAAAGCAAAGGCGCTTTCCACTACACGGCCTTCAGATTAAGCTTTATAGCTGCTCCTTTACTGAGCAGCTTTATATTTCTCCTCAAAACACAGTCATCTCCAGCGATCCATAGCGTATCGAACAATTTGAAAATAATGTTATTAATGGGAAGGTAGTCACCCACAGAAAGCACAATCACATTTGATTTTAGCAAATAATTATCAGTTGAACATGCTGCCTGGATCTCACTTGCGTGTTTGCCTTTTATAAGAGGATGTAGGGGCTATGGATAATTTATAAACAAATAGTATTATGTTATTGATCGCTGATCTCCATGGTTACTGGTCTCTTCCAGTTTTACCTGGGCTTCTGTGTAATTAAGCCTTGCTGCACATACACTGCAGCACGAGTTAGAATCAGCTGGAAACACGCAAATCGTTACAAAAGACAAAAAGAGAAATTTCCTTCATTTGCACCATTGCGCAACTGGCAAAGCCCTTTTGTCTGTAGGTGTGGAACTGGTGAAGAAAGAGCCAGGCTGCGCTTAGACACCGGCAGCTGCTACCTGCGAGTCAGGGTACAGCGGGGCCAGCGGTGGGGTGGTTGGATGAGGTCCTGATCTGGGGCCACAGCATTGGTACGGGGCTTTTGGCACTTACTGCCTGCCGTCACACCGGGACCCGCAAGCACAGCTCGAGAGTCACTCTATTCTAAAGTGATTTGAAGTAGTGGTGAGTACTCAGGTTTGCACTGTTCAATTTTAAAATATTTTTTTTATTCCTTGTTGCTGTGTGAAAGACTCAGACAATCAATGGGAGTATTTTTATTACGTAAAAAAAAAAAAAAAGAAAAAAGAACACAGCAGCATGAAAATACCTACACACGCAATGTTAAGATCCAAAAACTGACCTTTCTCTCCACCTCTTTTTACAGTTACAGTAATCTCAAACAGTTCTTGGAGCAACAATGTGCTGTCTGAAGTAAACTTTGCCGCAGCTTACTTTTTTAACAAACATGTTTTGAATACTCTTCTGCATCACCTTTGAGCTGACCTGGGGCAGGTTTGTCCTCTTCTGGGTGCCTTGAGTCCGATACTGAAGTACTTCAAAATGTAAATAGGAAGCAGTGGAGGCAGCATTTGCATCTTGAAATAACTTTTTTTTTTTTTTTTTAAAGCCTCTCTTCCAGTCTCCATGCGCTGATTACTCATTCCCTTCTCCTTATGAGACCAACTTCAGTCTCCCTGTTTCTGGGTTTGATTCCCCCCAGCTCCTGCTTTGTGGAGCACTCCCCCTGCCGCAGGCTGTTCCCCAGCCCGTGGATATCTGTGTTCCCATCTGATGCAGAGGCAACTGCTCCGAAGGGCAGGGTCACCTGTGCCGTGGCAGCTGCCACAGGGCTCACTCGCTACTCCTTTCCTTGCTGCGGGTGTTCAATCCATAACACACTGCTTATTATCCCCGTCAACATGTTCATGCTCTGCGGCCTCCCTCCCCTTTCTATTTTATAAAGCCCTTCTTGGGCCATGGAATCCTTCCCAAATAAAGCATGTTGGTATTTTTTTTCTTGCTCTGTTGCAGGACCACTTCCAACTATGCTGCTTTTGGCATCCAGCGTATCTCTTGAGGGCTCCCAGGGGAATGGATGCTCATAACTAGTAGCAGATATTAAAAAACAAAAATGGGACTTACCAAGAGGCTTTATAGGGCACTTTTCCACACAATCCATTTCAGAAAAAGGAGCAGAAATACAAGGGTTTAAACACAAAAGCCATAAAGCTATTAAACCAAGATGCTTAGGTAGTCACAGAAGTACTATAAGCAACAACAAAATCTACTTTTAAAGCACAAAGTATATACAACACTATAGAAAGAAAACACTCTGAGTATGGAAAGAAGATTTAAGGATGTTTTTGCCTAGATTAAATCCCAAAAGATGAAAACGGGAGTAATTCCAGAACAGCATTTAGATGACACTTTCATAAAAACCGATGGAGCAGTAATGTAATTCTATCCATGTTTCTGCCCAAGTGCACCATCCCTACTCACAAGTATCTAATTCCCCTAAACTTTTCTATCCCCCTCCCCAAAAAAAGCAGTGCCCAAATGAGCCCATCAGTAAGGACTTAAAATTGGATTTTGCAAAAAGTGGAGTCTATGGAAAATCACCATGAGCAGTATCCATCAACAACGGTAAAAAATGGCTTCAGAAATCAGAGCGAGTAGTTTGGCCGACACTGCTTTCTAACTAAGAATACTAAATGGCAAAATATGCAAGGCTGGATCACATTAGAGAATTCTCATAAATTATATATGACATAGCTGGACATTAAACTGTTAATACAAGAAAGCTTTAGAGCACGGGTTTCCGATTTCTACTTTATGAATTTTTGTCAACACAGCTTCCTGTGGGCAGATGACTTACTCTGCCAGTGCTAGCCTTTTTTCCTCCAAAATACTGAACGGAGTTTTAACGTCAGGCAGACACTCACATACTGGTGTTTTGCTGAGACACAGGACTAGAGATCATTCAGATGTTTTCCTTCTGAGCATACCTCTGTGATTTCTTACCATATTAACTCTTGTGAGCACCTCACATTTTCTCACCAAAGACCGAGCCGTGTGAGCCTTTAATTAAACACGTCAGTAGTCATGGAACAATTACAGTAAGTCTTCATCAGAGACAATTGGTCCGTAGGGACGAGGAGTGGCACAGTAAGCGTGCTGTGTGCCAGCGCTTCATTTACAGGGGCCACACTGAAAAAGAAAAAACAAGAAATCAACGGCAGTGTGCCTACAGAAGAAGCTGTAATGCCTCGGATTGAGACACTAAAGTCTTTTTCTTGCCTATTACTCCTAATACACAGCCACTGTCATGGAGCTTAATCAGAATTCATGAAGCTGCTAAACCAGGGGAAGATTATTGATCTTGTTAAAGATGTAAGAGCACCAGACTGAGGAGACAGGGCCTCCAAAGAAGGGAGAAAACAGGAGCCCCCCAGGGAAGCTCTGCCTCACCCTGCCTTAGCTCGCAGCTTCGCCACTGTGAGGACCCAGAAGCATTTTTCTTCCACACACAGAGATCTGGAGAGCCTGGGCACAACTGCCCCACGTCAAGCATCAAATCTCCTTGCCCATCGCTTCTAAATATGCCTCCCTGGTCGTCATCAGTGGTGTTTTCATTAACTTGGAGGACTCAGTTCCTCCTGCAGTTAATCCTGTGTAATGCCACTGAAAACAAAGGAGTGGCACAGGTGTAACAGGATGGGAATTTAAAACTTGTAGATTATGAAGATGGTACTGATGGCCTAATTGGACTGACACAGCTACTGCTAACACACACTTTTTTTTTTTCCCCTGTACAAGCTCTGTTCAAGCTCTGTTTAGATTGCAGATTACTTGTTATTTTATAGAAAATATTGAGTGATAACAGTGGACCTAGAATTGTGCTAAGGAGTTTTTGATCAGTTGACAAACTGAAAAATTAAAAAGAAATTAAAATCTGTTGAGGCTGACCCACAATAAGCGTTTTCCATTTTGCTTGGTGATGTTTTATTTAGGGGCAGCTAGAAGGGGAGGAATCAAAGGGCTCAGTTCACGGAGGTCTGGAGTTGTGGGTTGCTCCTGCTGAACAGCTGCAGGTTGCGCTGCTGCTCATTTAGTGAGATGCAAGAACCTGGGATAAATTCCCCTCCCAGCCCACGGAAGAACCCGATGAGTTTGGATGGCTCCTCTAGCCTCGGCGGACAGAAGAGAACAAACTCTTCCACGCATTTTTATACAAAATAATAAATAGTGGCTCCTGCCTCTCATCCCCAGGACAAACATGGTAACTAGAGGGTGAATTTAAGCAGGAAATTAAAAATATCAAGTCCTACAGTCCCATGAAGAGGAAGGTCTTGGATATACAGCTCCCATGTTCTATGTTGATCAGGTGCCAGGTATCGCAGCAAAGGGGGCAGGAGCCTTTCCTTTTCCTCCTCCAGCTTTATCTGTCTGGAGGAATAGGTCAGCAAAAACCTCGGCAAATCTGATGCAGATTAAAGCGGAGGGAACTAAACCCAGTTGTTTTGACAATTGCTGCAGCTTCAACCTGAGCGTTGCAATGGCATTCTTACAGCACACCTGCGCGGGCAGGATCGTCAAGCTAAACTGGAATTCATTTTATCTTTCCACAGCAGGTGGGAATTAAAACTTAAAACCAGAAGGGAGCGACACGGGTTTCTTGGCCAGCAGCCGCTCTCTGGATAACAGGTGACATGCAGCTGTTCTTACTGGTGTCAAGGCTACTGCCAGATGAGGGAACGAAATTTGGGATTCATTCCCATTGCTGCGTTGCAAGGAGCTGCTGGGTGAGCGCTGCTGGTGTGAGGAAGGCTCTGTGGGCCCTGCTCTTTGCAGGAAGAGTCCCTTCTGCTGCAGGGTGCTCCCTGCCTGGCAGCTCCTCACCAGGCGGGGAGGAACCTGGAGGAGCTCTGTGTGACTTTCCTGCTGCGCATGGCATGCGGGGTGCCTGTAACATGTGTCCTAGGATCCATGGCTCAGCTGAGCCTTTCAGTTCCACTGTGTTGTTCAGGCAGTTGCACAGAGTGTTTTTTCATCTAGCATCTATATACTCCATGTTTATGATCTATTTTTGAGAGACTTGATTGTCAAATGGAGATCTGACTGCATGAAGAAGGCGGGTAGAAAATTGCCCCCTCAATCTTAACAAGCTAGGTAAAGTACTTGCAGCACGTGCCCCACTGCAGATACACATTCTGACTTTCCTAAATGAGAAAAGCAAGCTTCTGACTCTCAGAATTGTCCTTTAAAAACAACCTTAACAGCTTCTATGGAGTGAGTGCCGATCTTGGCTTGCAGCTGTGGATCCAAGTGTCAACCCATGCCATGTGTGTTTTAAGCCAGTAATTTAATGGTTAATAGCATTTACCTTCCATTTCAATTGGAATAGTCAAGAAATGTAAACTCTATCATATTATATATTAACTAATAAAATGTTTTGTGGCATGGAATCTACAATAAAAGGTCAACATTTTACCTGAAAACAAAAGATGCTGCCCAAAAGCAATGTTTTTGTATCGCTCAACTTCTTTTTTTTTTCAAACTACAGCTCTTAAAAAGATTGAACGTGAACATAGCTAGAAGTAGCTGTGGAGTATCTTACTTCTTGGCTGGGACACTCCAGGACAGGCAGCAGAGGAACAAGGCCAGGAGGGTGGACTGTCAAGGACCTTTTCATAGGCAAGAAATAGAACTTGATAAAGCTCTCTGATATTCTGGATGCGATTGCAAAAAGACCAGTGCGGAGACACGACTTATACCAAGGTGCAGTAGGCACTGGGTTGCTACTGATAATCCGTGCAAGTCCACTGTGTGCAGGGCAGTATTAGTCCCACATAACAAGTGAAGGATGATCTCAATATAGAGAGAAAGACAGGAAATACCAGTTAAAGAAAAATGACAACAGGGCAACTCAATATTGCAAAACACCAGCAATATAAACATGTCCAAAGGGCAGAATTATTTTAGGGAAGTGTTCTTCCTCCCTGCAGCATAAATGTACAGTAACCAGCACGAAAGAGGTGTTCTAAAAAACCATATACAGTTAGACCCACGTATGACAGATGTGGTAAAGCATGAAAAAGCATCCCATAGGATATCCATTGACGTATTTTATTGGTGCAAGCAGTTACATGCTTCTCTGTGTAAATCAAATATGCCTACTGTCTCAGGACGAAAGTAAGATACACGGATGTAAGAGTTAACTGGTTAATTCTGACTCTCATAATCTAATTAATTTCTTCTAGAATTTTCTTCCTTAAAGAAATTATGGATTTTATCAGGTCGCTCCTGCTCTGTTGTTATTCTATCAGTGTACCATTATCATTTTGATATAGGATAACCCTAAATCGAAATCAAAGTTTATCTTTCCAATCTGCTGATACATAGCAGAATTTGGCACACCAGCTAACTTCCTTGGCTTTACTGAAGTTCTGTCATGCAATTACTGCAAGCATTCCCCTTTCTCTCCAAGTGTATATGAATTCATAACGGTGTACTTTTATAATAAATGCTTCACTTCTACAGATCCAGGTTTCCTTGTTCTGCTGAATCTTTTAATTAAAGCACGCCCAGGAAAGCTGGAATGTCAGAGGATGATGTTTGCTGGAGCTGCTGCTGCGTGCTCATGAGTATGCTGCAGAGCTCAAAGGAAAATGGTGGGTTTGAGACAAGCCTGAACGCCTTCTAACATCTTGCTCTGCACTTTTAATTTATGCTTCTTTTTGAACATGTTAAATTTTAGTTTATACGTAGGCTCAGCCCAGTACTTTTGTACCAAGGGTGCAAGCTGCTGAGGCAAATGATGCGCTCACTACAAGCTATAATTTAGGGGCAGGTGGGAACGCTTGAAATATGCGTATCTTCATCAGCTATTCCTAAAATGCTATTATTACCTAAATCCTCTGGTTTCTGAACTGAATGTCCTTTCCTCCTCCCTGAACATTTTCTCTGCTTTGAAAAAAGACCAGCAGAGAGGGGACTTCTTCAGTCCTGGATTTTTAAAAAGTTCCACTAGCCATGCATCTGCCCGCAAACATTTTCTGTGAATGGTCACCAAGCTTGGGCTCCAGGAACCCCACATGGGGAATGCAGAAGAGTCAGCAACGAAGACCAAGCTGCCGAATTGCCACTTTTTCTTAATTGCTGGAGTACATATGCTTTTTGATCATCCTGGTGCCAGGATCAAGGGATCCAAGTGGTCGTGCTAGTGTGCACTACAGTTTCCAGATAAATTACTGAAAATGCTATTGCAAAAGCTAAACCAGCGTGATCTTTGTTCTCATAAATCTGGTATTTGTTCTTTACATAGTGGTCTTGTACAGCTATTCAGCGAGTGCTTCTACAAAGCTAACACCAACTGAAATTCTTCACTTGCATATAATAAAGTGGGATATTTTTAGTGTTATTTAGCATAGTGAACAGGTATATATGGAAAATGGCTATAAAGTGTTGAAAATTAAATGTAATAAACTGTTAGATGGGAAGTTGTAAATGAGAACTCTTATTTAGAAAGTTAACCACTTGAAAGAAGAAAAGCTATTTTACTTGGTAACTTGCACTGGTAACTGGATGGAATATTCCAGCTTTTAGGACCACTGGGTAGACAAGCTGAGCTTCCAAATCTTTTCTACCCCCATGTGTCTGATCACTGGCACTGCTAAAATTAAGCTGCAAGAATCCTGATTTACAGGTATGCAAGAACAATAAAGCAGATCTACACATGTCTACTTTTAGACACCCATTATGGGCTATTTATCACACTGACATTGAGGACGTGGGGAAAAGCCTGGGAACTGGCAAAACAACAACAGCAAAACGGACTTCCACATGCATGAAACACAGGAATAAAGCTTCTGATTTTTTCTTTTTCTGTTCTAACTGAAATGTTAATACATACTGTGGAGTAACATTTTTTTTTAAATGTCATCTTTTCATCTATACACTTATTTCCTCAGTGTCAGAAAGCAAAAACCAGATCTTTGATAGTTGCTTGAAAAATCACCACTTCCCATTCAGATTCCTGATACTTAAACTTTTTGTCACCATCGTCTATGACCAGAGATCTTAGTGTTATTTACAATAATACTTAGAACATGAGATTGCAAAAAGTTTTTTACTATTTACATTTGTCACATTGATTCAAATTACATAATGATTTCTCCAACTTTAGAACATAGAAATAAACTTGCTTTGTAAAATACAAACCTTGAATTAATACTCCCCTAAAATCAGCTTCACACCTCTGCTCTCTTCTTATCCATGTTATCAGTTCTTTCTTTTTCAAGAGAGGATCTAATCAACAAATTTGTGATCTTTTTCCTTTCATCCACTCTCCCACTTTTCCCTGCCTTGTCAATTCTTACCAGATTTTCATTTGACCCCTCCTCTTTTCCAGTAATCCAATATTTTTCTATTTACTTTTTTTCCCTAGTTCTTTTTTTTTTTTTTTAACTCCTCATGGCAATCCAAACACACATAGAAAGATGTCTGTCTCATCCATATTTTTAAAACTCCTACACTTAATTTCATTTTGCTTTCCTATTTCTTGGTTTTCCCCCTGAACATAACTTCTAAATTAGAGTAATGCACTGCCTGCAGCAATTACCTCACATGGCTCCCTGCCAGCTTCACTTTTCCTCAAACCTTCTTCAGTTTCTTCTGCGCATGCTCCACCCAGCTGGTCTGAGGTCCCTAGTAACGACGTGACCAAATCTCAGGACTTCTTCCATCTCCACAGCCTGTGACGTTATCGATCCTGCTGTGACTCTGGAATCATGCCCTCTCTTGACTTTGCATCTTTTCCTGTTTTCTTTTCCAAATCATTGCCAATTCCTTAACCTTTCTGTCAGCAGTCAGAGATCTCCAGCCAAGTTTTCTCTTTCAAAAGAAATCTCACCAGGCTCTATTTTACCTCTCTTAACCTATCTGTGTGTTTTCTTAGGTGATTTCTTGTGATTGCTTCAACTCAGCCATCACCTCTACAATGCAAGTCCTTGCTTTTCAATACACACACCTGGTTCCCCTTGGGGCTGAAATGCTGAAGTCAAGAAGACCTTCCTGAATTCTTGCTATGATTTTATCAGCATGTCTTTGTATCCTTTCCTGGCATTCCTCTTTCCTGTGACTCTGAATACAAATTAGGGCCATACAAATTAGGGCCATCCATTGGACACTCATTTATAATCTAATCTTGTGTTTCACTGTGCAGTTCTTTGCTCTGAGCTGGCTACGCCATTTTCATTGCCCGTGCTCCCATTCACTTCTTTCAGGTTTTCTTTTAGAAAACTATCCTCAAAATAGACAGTGAAAAAAAACTGCTCAGCCTTCCTGCAAAGTTATCTCAAATCCCACTACTTTCATGAAGCATTCAGGAAAACAAGAACTGGTATTGGCCTAGGACATTTTCAGTGGAGAATGCTCTTTTTAATTTATTTGTAGCTTTGTATATATATTGTGTGCTATATTTCGCATATAGGAATCTAGTCTATACTAAATACATACTCAACTTCATTCTTGCTCCCTTCCTGTTTGTTACTTCTCTTATAAATATTATAAGCTTCTCTGCTTTAAGAACTACCTTTTTGGGTGTGTACAGTAACCATTACAATATCCCACTACACAACAAATGGTACTAATTATTATTTTTTAGCTGCACCCACGTGACACTGCTGAGATTTCCAGAACCCCAGACACCTGTAGCACCATACACAACAGGAAGAGTCAACACTGAATAATGCAGTGGTAAAAAGTGAATTAAGTTCAAAGATGCCAGATAGTTTGAGGCATTAATACTGTGGCATGCCAGCCCATTTCATTGCATCAAAATAATGTAAAAACATAGTGTGAAAACCAAACCTATGCAGTATTGCACAGTTCTGTCCAGTCAATCTGATCAGGATTGCACCCTCACTTTTAGGATATTGGGACAGAGATTCCCACTGCAGCAGTCAAAGCTGTAAGCATCAGGAGAAGAGGGGATGGAGAAGCACTTATGTTCTGTGTGTGCACAATGCCAGACATAAGAGGATCATCATTAATCACTCAGTCGTTCAGCTGCTATGACAGTAAACAGGAAAAACTGTTCAAGAAAACTGGGGAATACTTTGAATTTAGTTTCTTCAAGGTGTGACAATCCCACGCCATGTCAGATTCAGCCTGTTCTAATTTTGTGTAAAACCAGTAACTCAAGCCCACTGAACTGCATAATCTATAAATCACTTCAAGAGAGTTCAGTGTGAAAGGTGATATGAAAGTGCAAGTTGTTAACCACCGCTGCAGCTGGCTGAGATTTTGTTTGTTCTCTAACCATATTCTGCGTCAGGAGGCTGTACCACAACTGATTAACCATAGTGCTTTATAATTGTATAAACAGAATATATAATAGATTTGTATGATATATAATTAATTCTGCCCTTAAGGAAAACTTTTGGAAGTCAAGCCATGCGCTCTCTGAGAATTCCCTCTTTATGTTCTCACTTACAAGGCGTGTGCCCCTGCTGGCAGAGGTCAGGGAATGTTCCAGAAAACAGTTTCGTTAGGCCCAGGCAGGTGTTTTCTTGCAGGAGTGAGTGCTCATAGCCACATCTCCGACGTCCAGGTGGCCACAGCTGCCACTGCGCCTGCTTTCCTGCAGGGAGGAGAGGGGCTTCTGCACAGTTCAGTCATCTTAAATAATAATAATAATAACTAAGCTGCTGGTGTTGTGTAGGTGTTATTAGTTTAATCTTGAGATTTGTTGTCCAGGTTTTTTTTGTTGGTTGGTTGGTTGGTTGGGGGGGTGTTGGGTGGTGTGTGCGTGTGTGTGTGTGCGCGCGCGCATGTGTGTGTACTTCAGGACACCCATGAGATCAGACACCTGGTCTCATCTTAGATGAGGGTCTGCTTCCCCACAGTGACACAGCAGGCAGCACCCACCCCTAAGACGTGCTCGAGATGAGGAGTGATGTGCCACGACGCCCTGACGTGGGGACCAGGGCTCTGTGGAGACCAGGCTGGTAGAGCCGTCTTCAGACACCAGGCTTAGCAGAGCTGAGTCAGTCTGGTGAAAAATTCCATCAGTGCCTGTCTTCAGTCAAATCTTCTCACTGCAGGATTCTGGTCAGAGCTGGCAGCCGTGCAAGCAGCCCAAGGTGTGGAGCTCCACTCTGCCTCGTCGTACCCTGCCGATGTTCTGGCCAGAGACACAGCTCCACGTGGCACTCCTTAGGAATGGTAATCATGCCCTTGCTGAGGCCTGACACACCATGGGCAGGGTTATCTCTACATGGCTGTCTAGATCCCTCTCACTGATAATGTTTGTGTACCCTAGAAGTACTTGGCAGAACTGTCCCCATGCACACAAACAGAGGAGCTGACTCTTAACCTCAGACCCTCGGGGTTGGGAGTGGTCAGTGTCAGCCTGTGCCCTCCAAACCGACTCGACAGGTCACTCACGTAACCTGTAAAGCTGAATATACAGTTTCTCTGGGGAGTTCTGTGGTGGCTTTATTAATTGGGCTCTGAACCTTTTGAGGTAACTTTTTTCTGAGGTAACAAGGTTTTCTTCTTTCATTGCTTTCCCACACATGTCCACTTCTGATTTTAGAGCTGCCTTTCATCCTTTTGGGAGCTAAGAGGTCAAAAAAAAAAAAAAATCTTTTTCCTTCTCCTTTCCAAAATTGTGATATACAGCTTGTATTTTCTTCCGTGATCAACTGCACTCCTTTTTCTCTACACTTCATACCACAAATTATCTCACTTATTGTTTTTTTTCCAAATCCATTTGCTGTTTAACATGCCCTCTTACAGAACAGAGATACTCCATTTGCTGCAAGAGTCAAGCCTGTAACTTAGTAGCAAAGGAGAAGGTCTTCCCCCTTGAGATGTCTCATCCTGGGCTTATAATCACTGAACAATTACATCAAACAGTTCATTTTCTGCATGATGACAGTGATTTCAGCAGCTACTCTGAATACAGCGGTTACATCCCCACCAGTGTCACAGTGGTTACAATATATCTCAAGCACTGGGGAAGTTACCTGTGTCTACCTGGCTGGCCAGCCCAAGTTGCTTTCCAGTCCTGAAAAGAATTTCTGAAAGCAATGTATGAGCTTTTTGTCATTAAAAGCTATGAAAAAAACGAAGAAAATATCCAGAAGATGTACTTCATTGGAACTGTCCTGATTTCTCCAAGGAAAAAAAAAACCTCTTTCTGGGCAAATAACATGTAGAAACAGATTTGCCATATAATGCTTTTCTTTCCAAGGACCCATAAATCTTAGGTTACTCCTGAGATAAATAAATACTGCAATAATGCTATTCTTGATTACAGGCAAGACTGTAACAGCTCTGACTGGTAGTGATTTCATAATTATGTTTGATTACAGACATGTTCCTATTGCACTGATGCAAAGGGGTTATTTGTTTCCTTCTATCAGTCTCCTGGATTCCACTGGAGACCAAAAGCAGGCTGTGCCAGCATGCACAGCTTACAGAGCTGCCTTCCTCAGAGCCTTGTCACTAAAGCACAGCTTTTAATAAGGACCTCTGGTAGCTGGGCCAGCAAAACTTTTTACAGAACCGTGATTAAGGCTGTATGTAAAACTAAATAGGTGGAGGCTGCTTTCTAAAAGGATCCTGAATTTCAGCAACCCTTGAGGGCTCTGTCTTGCAAAGAAAGTTTTACTTCACAGTGTGGGGGCTAAAGTTACTCATATCTTTACCATATTACCATTACAACAAGAACCAACATGACAATGAGAAACAAAGAAAAACCGTATCCATATCACTGTCCCTGCTTTCTACTACTATGGAACTGAAAAAAGGAAAAGCTTTATGAAGTCAGTTGCCCCCCCTCTGTCAATGAACCCCATCAACAGAAAAAACACATCTCACAATCTATTCTCTGGTGTTTTGTTTATTTGGTATTAAATGACTCATGGAATACATTTCTACCTCTCCCCTTGGGAGATTATCCCAGCTGCCGAAACTTGGTAGCAGTTCCTTTTCTTTTGTCTCACTTTTAATGATGCCTAAGTTTTTCATTCTATTTTAGTTTGGGATGTAAAAGCTACAAAGGAAACTCACCTCCCCTAACCTGCTCTTAAAAGCAGTTAAGGCTGTGACACAAACACACAAACCCAAGGAAACTTGCCGTTAAAAAAGAAACACATAATTTTTTTCATTTAAATGTGATGCCACCTCAAAGGTACACTTCTAAGCTAACTGCATGCTTCCTTGTTTTTATAGGTTTGTTCCTCAGTGTCATGTAAATGTGCTTTTATTGTATGTAAATTAGCATTAGGCTAATTGTTAGAGCTTGTTTGGTACCCGCCACACCAACAAACCACATTAACAAGTAAATATTTGCTCCACAGGCAAAAATATATTACTTGCCTGGAAATAATTATTACTTCCAGCATTTTGTCTCAGTGCTGTGACTCTGTTCTGACCTCATAACCTGCTGTACACACAGAATCTCTCAAAATTGAACGTATTTATCAAGAGTATGTGGCCTGTGCAGAAGCAGAATCTAATTTTTTTTTTTTTTAAACAGCTTGTCTCTGTAATACATTTTATTCTTACTCTTCTCACCAGACAGCAGTATCTATTTGAGAGGAGAATATTCTCCTGCTTTGAAGACATAGAGACAGCACATTCATTTCCCAGCCATGGCTGTGCAGTACTCTGCGTCACTCAGTAGCATCCCACCTGGCTGGTAAAGGAAAGGTGATGACAAGCGGCTCTCCAAAGAAAGACCTGTGCTGCTTGTTGTGCCTCAGGACAAGGATGGTGGTTAACAAGGCTTCGTTGGTGAGAAACGTAAAGGAGGAGAAACAGAGAGCTAGAAGAAAGCCAGAGGGCTCTCTGAAATGGAGGCAGGAGTTCCCAGACCCTCAGATTTCTCAAAACATACCCTTAGGAACAACAACTAGGGCACAGTTGTGATAGGGGCTTTCATGGTTAACCTAGTTTAAAAAAAAAAAAAAGAATTAAAAAAAAAAACCAACAACCCATCATCACCAAAACAAAACAAGACAAAACAAAACAAAAACAGATACAGACCAAATCAAGAAATCTTAATGGAATGATATTAGGGACTATGCTATCTGACACTTATAAATGATTTGTTGGAACATAATGGCTTCAAATCTAACTGGCTAATGGGATGCTACTCATCTAAAAACTAGAATGCCATAAAAATTGAAGTACTACATTTGTGCTTTCCTACCATCCTTATAAAAAGATGAAGAGGTGCCTTTCTTTTCATTTGATATATTTGGCATGAGTAGTAATAACGATAACCAATATAAATATACTCAAATTTCTGCTGGTGTTTGTGTACTCTTTCTATCTTTTCCACCCAGTTTTGCAGCACAGACTACCTAAGCTACAAATTACCATGTAATTTGTTTCCACCGTTGTTGTACGGTGTAGCATGAGGGTGCTTTGTAAGGACTAAGAATTATTTTCATTACATTTTTGCAAAATGAAGCATTGCATTGCTTAGCCATTATCACTGATGTTAGACAGATAAGCTACTGGCAAGAGAAATTAAGGTAAAAATGCCAGAAGCATTCATTACTTTTTGACATCTCATATCATCAGAATATTTAGCATTTTACACTATTTAATTAACTTAATGCACTGTACCAATGAACTTCACATTGGTGTGCGGCAGCTCCACAGATTTGGCCTCAAGTGTCCTCACACTGCCTGGAAATGGAACAAAAGCAAAACCAAAGCAGCTGGGCTTGGTCCCAGATGTGCAAATCGGATTTTTTCCCAGATGATGAACTGGAGAACGCGGATGAAGATGCTGATCATGTCAAGTGACCTAACCTGGAACGGTAACACATGGCAAGGCTGCAGGGCAGAGGCAGCTCAGCTTCCTGCAGGCTACGGCCTGACATGCTTGGCTTGTGAGCTAAAGGAAAGCTCTGAGTGGAATTACCTGTAACCACGGACAGAAAGAAAAACTTCAGAATGAGCAAGGGGCCAGGAAGAAGAAGGATTGGTGATTTTAGCTGCAAGTTGAATGTTTGCCTTTGTGTTAAACCAAATGCCCAAGGAATACATAATTCAGAAGTCCCTGGTGGTTGGCCTGTTTTCATTTAAACGAGAAGAGGATGCAGCAGCAGGTCTGATTCCAGATGAGATAAGATTCTGTTATAACAAAAGTCATGGTTACTGAGCCTTCTCTGGTTTAAGTGAGTTATCCACTACCGCAGAAAAGCTTCTAGCAGACAGGAGAAAAAAAAAAAACAATTATCCACAACGTTTTTTGATATTCTTAAGTGAAAATCTTATGGTTCTTATTTGGTAGTTTTTTGGCTTCT
>VXAV01004403.1:411211-445616 GCA_013399715.1 Alectura lathami
ATTTAATAATATAAATTCACCCCCCCCCCCCCCTTTTAACATTTGGGAAATGCTGACAGGGAACTAGGCAAAACAAAAAAATATGCGGTGCTTATGGATAGTGCTTAGACTGATGCTGATGAGGAATAGTGTAAATAATTATGGGAACCTGGTACAAAGTGTTGTAGTGGTGCAGTGCATGAAGGTCTGCATTTGATGTGTATTGTGGAGGGAGGAATGTGGACAGTTACCTGCAAGCAAGGAAAAACAGTGGAAAGCTATGAAGCATGTCATTATGACACATGGATTTTTTTGTTTGAGGGGAGACTTTAATTTTAGGAAGTGGTTTCAGTCTTCATCTGTGGGCTATTTTAGCCTTAATAAATCAGACTATAAATTACTACTGAATGACTTTTCAGTCATTAAACTTGTTTGAGCTTGCCTCTTGGTGAACCACGCTAGCGGCACAGCTAGCCTGATTTGGTTAGGGTGCAACATAGGAAATTGTCAATGGTCCAGTAAGAAATCTGCCCTGCAATCTGTATGCGCTGTGAGGAATTCGGTCCCCCCTCCTCCAGGTCAAGCCAGCTGCTGCTGCAGGAGCTGACATCCTCCAGCAAATCCTGAATGAATGAATGAAAACAACGTGATCGCCCTAATAATGACCGCAGTCGCACACGTCAACAGCTTGATTCTACAGAAATACAGGCACCATTTTCTAGCAGGTTAGGGCAATAAGGTACCCTATTTCTTCAGTCTTGCAAACTAAAAAAGGTTACTGACCCCCCGCCCTCCTATCCTCCCCACATCTAGAAGATCTTTTACGCAATTTGGAATGTGGTTCTTGCTACGGGGCAGGATTTTTGTCTTTGTTCCCCCACTTGTTCCCATCATTTTAATGCATGATGTCTAGATCCTGCAAATGATGTCTGTAGCGTATGTGGTGGTAGTGGCGTACAGAAAATTGATCGGTGAGCTGAAGGACTGCTGCAGTAATAATGGAGGACTTGGAAAAAATTCCTGTTTTCAAACACAGACCATCTTGCTGCAGCTTGTTAAACAACGTGCTACTCCAGCTATTTATAGTTGTTATCAGTGTGCAGGTCTTGGGGAAGCTGCTTATTAAGGCTTTTTCAGTCAGTTTTTAAAAACATTCCCACCGCTGTAAGATGTAAGCTTGCACGCTTGTTATAATCCTGTTGTTTTTCTCACCAGTGCAGGAGATCTGTTTGTCTTTAGCTCTGCAGTCTGACTTAGACTGTTCCACAAATGTGCTTGTGCTGGAGGCTGCGTGTGATTCTGATGAGTAGATGTTTTTCTCTTAAGGCACCTGCCCCTTCCCCACCTCTTTTCAGCCTTTTCCAGTATAGATTCCTGAACTGGGTTCAACTGAACAAGCTGTTCCACTGTGGATATTTCAGTGATTTGCCAGAGGTTCTTTTTGCAAATGATGTTCTGTGAAAACACTCCAGTGTTGAGCCTCTACAGGTCAGCGCAGCTTCCATTGCAGACGCTGACATCACTACTACATGAATGAAAGCAGCATGCTGCTGCTGCTCCTGTCAGCATCGTTTCTTTTCCTTCTTCCTACGGTGCTGCAGATGTTTTTGTTCTGCAGCAAAATACTGTGCTTAGAACTGAAACTTTAAAGAATTTGATGTTTTCTTTAAGGAAATTTGAGGAGTTGTAGTTTTTAGGAAAACATTGATGCCAGTATTTGGTTTGTATTGTTTCTGAATGGATGAGGAATCGTGAATGCTGTGCACTAATTTCAAGGTGCTAAAGGAGTAGGAAGAAAGGGGGGGAAACTTAAGATACCATCCGATAAACCTGCAGTTTCTGAGTCTGCTTCTCTCTTTTCAAACATGTTATTCCTTACTCATGGATTTTTATAGTCTGTATTTACGTTTTAGAGCTGGCAACTTAAAAAGTGGTTGAATGTGACAACATACAGTTTTCTTAGGAGGCATATGCGGACATATCTGATAGCATAAACATCAGCAGTGTGGAGCAGTGTGTTTATGACAAAGGACAATCCAATAATAATGCAAAAAACCCCACCCTGCTCTGAAAGGATCAAACAGAACTTATTACCTGTAAACACTTAAGTTTGCAAGTTGTATGTCTGCTTGCATTGCCTGGGTAAAACCAGTAGGTTCTGTTATTATGTGAAGCAGTTTCTGTAGGTGACTGGGTTTCCTGTTTACTTTGTCTTTCACATTGTGTGTGATGTTTTGTGTACAAGGAACAAGTAAATGACTTCTGTGCAAATCAAGCTCAATATTGTTTTCATCAAATGCTTTGATTTGTGTAGTGTTACCTGTGGTGATGCCTTAGAAAAGTACTGAAGCATAATACTATTTTTTTTTCATTTACACAGCTTATATAAACTCCTTTCCATAGAAGACTTTGAAGGGGAAGGTTAGTTTTGAGGACATGTGAAAAATATTTTAATCAGTTTGGCTGTGAAGGGTCCCTGGTACTTTTCACTTGTCAACATAACTCCTGCAGCATTGCCTGTATTAGAGAGAGAAATCAGAAAAGGTGCAGAACAACTGCATAACCCAGGTCTAAGTAGTAAGTGTGTCAGTTGTTATGCTAGTAGATAAAAGGCTAGTGGAGTGAGGAGCAGGTCAGGCAGCGTTGCTGATGTGTAGACTTGTAAGGGATATCAGTGTTTAAAGATTTAAAAAACAAAATTTAAAAAAAAATCAGACTTCAAAAGGCAGAACTATTTTAATATCCTGGATTAAAGCCATCCAATATTTTGGTATCATACGCATTTATACCAGAGATCAAGAAGATCTTTCCTTTATTTCTAACAAATGTAGGTAAGGAAGTAATTTTTGTGACGCTTCCTATTTCCTGGTGCCTGAATAATAGCAGTATTCCCGTAATTGTATGGCCAAAACAGTTTTGCTCTGGATTTGTCCCTCTCTCATCCCAAAATAGCTGTTTCTGGAATACAATATGGTGATGTAAAGGACACTGGCTAAATTTGAACCAGTTGTTTCAAAGTTGGGGGCTTTTTCATTACATTCTGACATCACCTCAAATAAGAATTATTCATTAGGTATCTTAAATATGTTTTGTAAGACTAACTATGTTTCTTTCATGTTAACACAACTGCTGGGAAGGAAAAAAAGGAAAACTGTTTTCTCTGTTGAACTTGCATGCTGTTGTATAAGGCATTAGTTATTAAGAAAGCACTTCTTCCCTCACGCCCTGTGCAAAAGTGAACGTACCAAGTATCTGTATGTATGTCTCTCGGATCACTACATGACCCTGAATTCTTAATCTTTGGGAATAAGCAAATATTAGTGTGCAAAACTGAAGTTACTTGCCAACATCTGTGCGTAGTCAACTGGTGACTAATACTGAATTTTGTTTTGTGAAATTCATGATTCTCATTTTTTGTCCTTCTCTTTCCCAGGGTGGTGGTGGGGCGAATGGAGGCTCTCTCTTAAAATTCAGGAAGTGTAGATGAAGAGAACTTATGGCAGAATCATAAAAAAAACTCAGTGTTTTCCAAATACAGGCTGACTCATCAGGAATGGTTGAGCTTTGCTATGTTACTAAAATTCACAGTAGTTACTTTTGAAGTGAGGCTTATGTGACTAGGTACAATCATGAGGGGGGAAAAAAAAAAAGACAACTGCAGTAATTCTGAAATTTTGGTTCAACCTGGACTCAAAGGAAATAGTTGTAGCAGTGCGAAACCTATTGGAAATAGAGTATATGCTCCTTAATGTTTCAGTCTGTGAATATCTGAATTTTTTATCGTACTTCATCTGCTGTGTAATTATCTGCAGACGGTAATAGTTTTTCTTCACAGTGGAAAGTTAAAGTTTCTTTTTAAATCAGTTGGCAGTGTCTTCTGGAGAGAAAAGCGTTGCCAACACTTGACGCAGTAGCTGGTTCTCCCTGGACTTAATGTACGCTCAACAGAAGTTGTTAACATCAGGTTTAACATCCTGAGTAGCTTTTTTTTTCTTTGAAAAGTATCTTATTGATGAAAGTAGACACATAACTGGACCCATAACTGGAAAGACACATAACTGGAAAATTTTCCTCTGGAGTTGGGGTGGTTAACTGTGTTAGCAATGATCATTGTGCTTTAATGTTAATACTTAAATACACTGAGTTCTCTTGCTTTCGGCACTGCCTCCTATGTAGTGCATAAACAATGGCCCAAGGCATTTTTAGGCAAGGGAAGTAATACCTGGATCTCATCACTGGAAGGGATACCTCCACAGCAACTTGTCAGCCTGAGATTATTCCCTTCTCTGTTTGTCACCGTTTTCAAGGTGTAGGCAGTTGCAAAATGGAGAGAAGGAGAGATTATGGTGAAAGAACATGAGTGTTTATACTCAGTCTCTTGTATGTATTTATTTCTTCCACAAAATAAGACTGATTTTCAGTTATCTGTTATTTTTTCCCTTCCTGATGTGGCTCTGAAGTTCACCACCAATGGCTTGTGTTATGGCTATTTTTGAACCAGAAATTGAATCTTGAAGCTTGAAAATGGCTGATAGGTACCTAAAGGGATCACAGTTTGAGACTTCACAGAGTGTCGTGACAGTATGTGATAACCCTTCTGAACAGTGAGTTAGTCTCTCCAGCTAAGGATCTCATCTGTGAGGTACTCGAACGTGGGTGAAACTCAAGTGTGTGCTACTCAGAGCCTGTTTCCTTGCCCCCAGCTGTGTGAGTACAAACCTGGGACCAGAACTCTTCCACTACACGGTTCCTGTGGACTGCTTGGTGGCAAGTGATGGCTCTGCTCAGACTGCATCCAGCTGCTGGAAGCCTGTCTCAGGGGTGGGAGCCCTGCAGGCTGTGCTGGGAGTGCCCTCAGTGTGCTGCCCTCACCTTGCCTGCTCCATTGGTATCTGCACCGCTTCTTACTAGCCATGGCTCCTGAGTCTGCCAAAATATTGACTGTGACACTGTTTAAAAACAGATGAGTGTCCTCTGGGTGGAAAAAATGAGGTGTGGGTGTCTTCACTCAAGCTCTAGCTGTTTTCTGCACAAACAATTTGTAAATAGGGATTAACCAAACCTATTAGTCTTGGATCAGAGGAGGATGGTTGAGAGTAAAAGTTTTCAGGTTCTGTGGTGGTTAGATCACTGAAGTAGCTTTTGTATTAGGTATTGCTGCTTCACAGACAGTAAGTGCTTCCCAGAAGGTCATAAAATGTTACGAGCTTGAGCTTTGAAACTTTAATGCCAGATTTTGTCTAAATACCATATTGGTTAGATCTTGTGTTGTGTGTGCCCTGAAAATAAACAATGACACAGTTGTTGTTATAAGAATTTAACTTTTGCTGCTATTATTGTTAAATTGAGGAGTAACTATTTGAAATGGATTTTATTCTCTGAATCAAATACAAAGGAATGATAAGCAGCACTGCTGCTTATGTGCCATTTGATTTGCACAACCTGAAACTAGCTTTACCAAACTACACAGTTTATTTCCTCTTTAGGAAGAATGTTTTGTATTTTGCTCAGTGAAGTGCTAACAACAGTACGATAGTACTTCTGCCATGGTTTTTCAATGATCTAAAACCTATCATAGAATATCCTCGCTCTGTCTTGCATTATGATTCCAGTGTAGGCTGTACTTCAGGTGTCCCATTCCCTCAACTGTGCAAGTCACCTGTTTGAACAAGGTTACCTTCATCCTTCTTTCTCACGCTGTCACACCAGGTATTGAGCAAGGAGATTAGTTGTAGGTACATAGCTGAATTTAATTATTAAATACTCATATCTAGCCAGCTTGACTGAGCATTGCAAGGTTGCTGACATTCGTACTGTGAACTTGAAAATCGTTAACTACATACATTTAAATTTTTTTTGGTAAGTATAAATCTGTCTTCAGGTGGAGGTGTTTTGAGTCACAGTAACCACTGTTATGAACTGATTAAATTATTTCTGCCTTAGTCTATGAACAGTGTACCAAGGCATTTTCAGGATAATACTGAGCAGGGTATTTTGACTCCATCAGGTTGTGTGTGGCCACCCAGCTCCTCTGCAGGTGACCACAGAGCCTTCCTGGTAGTGTGGTTATGGCACTCTGTGATGGTCCAGGTGGTGAGCAAGTACAGTGTGGGCTTGGGATGCCAGGAGTACACCATGCTCTTGCATGGTTGTTCTGGTTCAGTACTTGACCACTAGCCAACTCTGTTAATTCTGTGCTAGTCTGCAGAATTTTGCCCATCATTACAAACCCCACTTCTTCCAGGTATCACATGTAGTCACCCATCAGCTGTTGGCAAGTAGTGTACATAAGAGCAGAAAGATACCTGAGTCTGTGAACATTACAGGTTCTGGGGTGGTAGTACAGTTGCTCTCATTAGATGAAATGCTGTAGTTTACAGCCCATGCTCGTCCAGAAACGTTGCTGGATAAAGCTTTGAATTTGTTGCCAGAACTCAGGCCACTGAGACAGACAGTGCAGAGGAGCCAGTGAGCAGCTCCACAAAACCTGTGGGTATGTGTTGCAGTCTCAGCCTCACTCCTTCCAGGCATCATGGCAGAGCTCATTAGGCCAGCAGGAGTGGAAGATGCTGATGGCTGTGCTCTGGCAGGGTTTTGGAGTGCAGTTCTCACCCGAAGTCGGCTGAAGTTCAGTGCTGCGGATCAGCTGATCACTCTTTTTGGAGTCTGGAGCGCTGGGAAGTGCATACCTTGTGCAGCCTTCTGGGTTTTGCAGTACTGGGTGCATACCTTGTATCCAGAATGTCATAGGTTATGCCAAGTCCTATCTATGACGTAGGGTGTTGTAACTTTCCGGTTTTTCAAAGTCATGGAGAGTTGGACTTGTTTACTAAAAACTCGATGCAGATTTATGCAGAATGTCCCGGAACAGACTTTGAACAGTGTGACTCTGAAAATACCAGCTAACTGCTGAAGAATGCAGGATAAAACTTAGGTTTACACAGAAGCTGGGAAGCTGCCAGGTTGTGGGAGAAGCTGTTTTCACAGAAGTAAATTTCAGTTCAAGGACTTAAAATTTTAATTCTTAACTGAAAGCTCTCCTTGCTTAATTGTTGATAGTGGAATACCTTTACACATCCTTTCGCCAGTACTCTGATTTCTCTAGTATTTCACCTTCGGTGGCTCTTCTTTGTGTCTGATACCCTGCCTCAGATGATGATCTTTGAGGTGATTCCCCTCCTCCCCCAAAGAAACCACAGAATATGTTTAAAATACTTGATAGTCTTCTCAAGAGGAACAAGTACTTCTAGCCTAGAAGACAAGCATTTCTCATGGGTAAAAAATTCATGTTCATGATTCATGTTCAAGAGTAATGCATATTTGAGAAATGTCAGTACAAAGAAGCATTGGTAGTCATCATAGGTCAAATGCCAGGAGATGCATACCCAGCTCAGGAGATTATCTGGATCTTGTGGGTGGACAATCTTTGGGCATTGCTGTAGAAACAGAAGCGCTCATATTTTCCAACCAAGTTGTGTGTTGAAGTACGCAGCCCTTGTATTGTTTAAAATACTCATTTAAAAATCATTGTATACATCTACCATAAGTAAAGAGGGAATTAGCTTGTTAAGATGATTTTTTGGAGTCTTGTGATTTTATTTAGTGGTGTGTGTTACCTTTAATATGGAGTTGCAAGAAGAATTAATGCAGAAATCTAGTTTGACCACACTGAAGGTAGAAGTTAGAGTCTGACAACTCAGAATGTGGGTGGACAAAAGCAGTGGATGTATGGGCACTGTGCGTACAGTAGATGTTATGAGATGTCAGTTTTCTACAGCTAGGCCTTCCTTAGTTGTTCAAATTTACATGCATACACAGCAGAACAAACAAAATCCTGCAAATAGATAAATGGTGTGTAAGGCTGGGGTAGAGTTCCAGATTTCAGAAGGAAGTAGTTTGATAAATTTGGCATTGCTCTGACGAATATGGAAAGAACCTGATTTAATGAAAAATATTAAGGCTACTGGAATCTTTCAAGACATCAGTAAAGCTTGAGGAACTGATCTGATTGCATGGACATTTATCTCAAGAAGACTGGTAGGAATTAGTGGAGAGCCTGGAAGAAACAGCATGAGGAGCTGAAAATAGCAAGTCACATTATTGATGAAAGTCTTAGCTGAGAATTGTTAAAAACCCAAACAGACTTGATCTTTGCACACTTTTAAGGCTGAAAATGGAAACATGCAGATAGAAAGCTAAGGGAAAAGGTAGCTGAAGCCATTCTGTAGCAAAAAAAAAAAAAAAAAAAAAAAAAAAGGANTGATCCAGGGCTGACTTATTGGAACTTACAGTAAACTTGTTCAAAGTCGACTCCAAGGAATAGTAGCAAAAATCTCAGAAGAAATAGCATAGGTGCTTGTTCAATGCTTTGTGCTCACCAATGTGGAGAATAGGTAATCAGTGTTCACTGACAGTGATTTTTAACCCAAGATGACACAAAGTGGAAGCCTAAAGGAGAGGGTTATTTGGAATTAGAAATTACCTCAGTTTTTATGCAGATCATAGATTTTAATCAAGTCAATTAAGTGCTTTCTTTTAGAGCATTCTAGAAAAGCCTACTGAGGGATTCACATTTACCTGTGACTTTGTAAAGCAGCTTTCTGGATAGGGAGGTGATATTATTTGGGTGGTTGTGAGAAGAACAGATGTGATGGTTGTGCTTTTAAAATGTGGAAGATGCTAAGTCCAGCTCTGAAATGCTGAGATCTGTTGGTCTAACTTCTGCTTTATGTCAAGCTTCAGAGCAAGTTCTGTGGGATGGTGGAAAGCGGTGAGACACCTTGAAGTGCAAAATGAGCTTTCCAAATTGTGCCGTGCTCACCTGGTAGTTGATATAGGAGAAGTGGTTTCCTGCACAGGAAGTAGATCTTATCTGCTTAGGCAAATTTCAAAATTAGGGTGATGAAACTGATGAATTTGAGAGGTTTAATCATTATACAGTAAGATTATGCGGCAAGAGTTGAAGGACCTTGGGAATCAAAATAACAGAAATGAGAGATTTGAAAGTATGAGATGTATGTTTATGTACGTGAGGTTGCGCTTGAGCAGACTTTTTTCCTCTAAGTGGGTGCATGTTTGAAAATGGTGGAGGTGGGTGATGGTGGAATCTGTCTGCCAGCATGAAGCGACTGGAAAAGTGCTGGGCACATGTTGGGTGCTGCAGGAGTGAGCAACCTGCTACAACATTGTCTGAGATGCTGCACGGTTTTGGTGCTCCACCTTCTAAGAAAGCAGTTTTAATCTGGTGTTACTTTCCTATTTTTCAGAAGAAACTGTTATTATAGCTCAGTATAATTAGCTCTAGCTGGGAAGATGCTTTGTGTCTTTGGCCACTGATGATCAGAGTGATGGCACTGATTACAGTTTTGTGAACTTTGGTTGTGAAAATGGTGAATCATGCATTCAAACTTGTTAAAGAGTTTTGTTTGTATTTTTTTCAATTCAGAATTCTGCCCAGCTGCATTTTGAAGGGAAGTGGATTTAAACATGTACAAAACACTCACGTTTCTAAAATGTATTAAGTAGCATTATAGCCGAAAAAACCCAGTTCCCTCAGATTAATTCAGTTTATTCAACAAAGGTAGTATTATCTCCTGAATTAATTGTTTGTGTTTATAATTTCATTCAAGATTTTAATTTTTAGTATACCAGCAGTAGAAAAAACAGTTTTAGTGCTCTTTTTTGGCTCCTAGTTTATTTTTTAATATAATATAAGTTTACCATTCACCTGATCTAAATTAATGAACTAAAGTGAAGGAAGTAATCTCCCAGAAGTGTACAGCAACTGATGGTTGTTTTTTTGTTTCCCAAGCGCTTAGCTACTGAGCTTCACTCAGTTTTATTTTCACTTTTTAATGTAGGAGTATAATTGAAGTAGCATCATCTAATAAAATCAAGTGTGTTTAGGTCTTTGCATAGTATTTACATTTGAAGTGATAACCTTACAGTGAAAAATATTCTAAAAATCTGAAATACATGAAAATTTGAGAAGTTTTTATGGCAGTTTTATCTACCTTTCAGTGTTCTGTAAGAGTGCAAATACGTAGGTTACATTTGTTGAACAAAGCAGGCTTTTGTGATCTTAAATGCTTAGTCATTTTGTACAGCTCCTATACATGCCAGCTGTGATCTTTGTTAGAAGAATAACTTCGCTTTAGAGGGCTGAAACTTTCTTCCTTATAGTTTGTGTACTTTTCTTACTCAGATTAGACGTTTCCTTCTATGCTTAATCTCTAAGGATAATGTTGATTTTAAAAGGAGTTTTGCTCTGAGCAGAATCTCTCCTTGGAAAGGTGCACGTAAGTCACATTTTGCTTGCCCTGTAGTTAGGTGGAGTAGGGTCATGAGGCAGAGACCATCTTTCAGCATAGATGCCTAGACAACTTCCTGTGTCCCCCTTATTGTGGGTGTTTGACTACTGTTCTCCTCTGAAAGAGCAAGCTGTTCTTGTTTGTTTGCTTCCTCAGTATAAACTAGCTCTTACATTGGTAGACTTGCTGTTTCATGCAGTTCAGTTTGAATTCTCCTAAGTCTCATGAAGTGGAAGACTTTGACCTAACTACTAAACTGTCAAGTGCTCTCTGCGTGGGAATGGTTCCACAATTTCTTTCCTCCTCCCCTGAAAAATCCATGATGTCGAAAGCACGTTGCTCATGGACCCGGATCTTTTGAGGGCCTCCTGTCTTGCATGGCCACCCGCACTCACCCTTTGCTGTGTTCCTAGCTGCCTTGGTCAGCTGGGCCCTCGAGCTGCTGGATTACTTAGGATGGCAAATTGTGGGGCTGGAGACCTGTGGATTGCTTTCAGCTTGGTTGTTGGAGCCTGGGTTAGGTCATGATGCTGTTCTGTGCCTACTTCTTTTTTCGGTCAATTCAATGTTATGAGCGATGAGAAGAAATTGGGGTGAATTGTATCAGTCTGTTTAGAGCAGTTACTTCAGAATGTCATCTCCACTCGCTTTGAGTCATCTTGTCTAAAATAGAAACATAGAATAGTTTCTGAAATTGATAAAACTCAATCAGAAACAATGTGGTGCACGTAATACAGGCAGATATTTTAGGGAGCTGAAATCACGGTATTTTTTTCTGATGTATCAGAATGTAACTTGAAATGACTCTTGTCGTGTTCTCTTAGAAGCAAAATGCTGTAGTGCATTTTAGATGTTTGTAAATGCTATTTTGTCTTGTTTTAATCTGTTAAAGAGACCAAGCTGTTTAATTTTAAATGATGGAAGGAATACTGCATTAACTTAAAATTCATATTTCATGCATTCAGCTGCATACTAGGGTGTGGTTTTTTTTAAATTGTTATTTAAAATCCTGTTTTCAGTTATTTTGAATGAACAACATGTGGCAAACAGTATGCTCGTTGTGTTGCACCTCTCTGAACTGTTAATACAGTAGGTCAGCAAGTTTGCAGATTGGTTCAGGAACAAGTCTGTCAGTCACTGGCAACTGGGGAATGTCTTCTGAGCTAATAGGACTACCCTGTGGAGTAAAACTGCGGACCCCAAATCTCTTGCTAATCCTCTTTTTGAGAGATTTTTGGCTCCAGTTACAAGAGAAGAGCCTTCCTGAGAATGAAGATTGATTTTCTTCTTTCTTTTTTTATCTTTTTGAGCAGCCTATAAATTCCCATTATTCAGCCTTTTCCCTCACAATGTCATAGAGACAAATTCTGAAAATAAACACGTGCTGGCTTGTCCATCTGCCTACATAATCACGGTGGGAAATACCCATCAAATATACTGTACTGATTCCTGAATGTATCAATACTGGGGGTGCCAAAACAATGTATACACGTTTTGAGGGATGCAAGGTTGTCATTCGAAGAGGAGGGCAAGGTCATTTTGAGGTGGTATTTGAGATGGTAACCACTTCGAGCAGCTCTCGTCATTGCAGAAGTCAAATGTGACTTGTATTCATCCTTTGGCATATGTTGAGTATTACAATTATAATACAGCTTTTTCCTTTCTTAAAATGTGTACACATTTTTTTTTGGTTCCTTCTGTATATATTCACTTTGAAAAAACAATGAAACCAGCCAAAAAAAAAAAAAACAGTGAAACTCTTCAGAGACCATTCCTCCTCTTCTATCTGGAAGTCTGCTTCTGTAGGTCACAAGGAATCACAGTCTGAAGTTAAAGAGCAGATGCGTTCCTTTTTGTGCTTGGAAAAGGTGTAACAGAAGAGAGGGATTTGGAGTAGAAGTGGTTTGGGTGGTCATGAATGGCTGTTGCTGTTGTAACCGTGACCCAAATGCAGGGCTGTCGTTCTCAGTAGTTACTGTGGGTCACCATTCCTATTTCTAGGTTACAATTTCTGTTCACATGCTGTGTTCCCACATACTTCATTATGCAAAAATTATGTACAAAGGATTCACCCAGGCACCTCTGAATTGTTGGTATTGCAGATCATTGTACATTTGTTGTCTTCAGTAGGAATGCCCCAGACATAGCTGATTGTCCTTTGTGTTGTGGTATCTGCTCTCTGCATCTCCTCCTAGCCAGACTAATTGAACTCTGGCTTTGGGGCCTTTGAAAGGAGTCCTAAGCAGACCAGAATGTCCAGCACATCACTCCAAGTGAGTTTTTCAAGAGTCTTGCATAGTCTATACTTGCGTGTTGAGTGTATTTGGACAGAATTCTTTCAAAGTTAGAACTGACTTCCTAGGTAAAATCTGAAATTCTTGCCATTAAACTGAAGCTTGGGACTCATTTCATTAGCAGCCCCGAAGGTGAGCAGGCAGGTTCTGTGGAGTGTCAGTAACTAAACTGAAGAGAGGTGACATCTCATGAAGCTGTATGGTGGTTATCTGTATCAATCCTACAGTGTTGTGACTGGGCTGTCTTGAGTAAGGTGGCTGAAGTTACAGATGAGCTTTGAAGAAATGAGTGAGATATTGGTGAGAGAATGTTATCTAGCCTTTTGGTAGAAGCGTAGCAGTTGGCTGACATTGGTAATAAGATGACAATATTAATACTGCTGGTTTTAGGGAAGAATGAGTTTTATTTTTATTTCCTGTTTTTCACTCAGCTTGAGAGGATTCTGTCATCTGAGAAGTTCTTAAGATAATTTTAGTCTTTTGGAGCTGGATACATCCATGCAAGGATGTGAGTGAAAGAGCTTTGGCCAAATTTGAGCTGCATCTGCTGTATACTTAAAGAGACATAGGAAGAAAAGAAACTGATAAATGAGCTCTGGATTTAGCTGAAGCAGTTTTTAGGATGGTACCAATGCTAGCTTTCAGTATTTCTCCTTTTCTGCAGGCAACTGGCCTTATTGCATGCATGGCAGAGCACATTATTTAAGCCAAAAGAGGCTGTGATCATGGCTTGAGATTACGTGCAGGTTAGCTGCCTCTGTGTTGGGTGGGGAGGCAACCTCTTCATTTTAGACCTGTAGCAGATGGTTTTATTTGAGCCCTGTGTCCTGTTCAAAAGAACTGTCATGTATTAGCCGTACTAAATTACATTTTGCTGGCAGAGAAATGGAAACCTTTTTTCAGTCATTCTAGGTGGTACAGCTAGAATTCTTTTGGCTGTTGATGCAGCGTGCAGAACCATAATTTCATACAGGTTATGCTAGCTGATTCCTGCTGGGAGGTGGGATCACTCAGCGTTTTGCCAGCTGTAGCATTCCTGTAGTATTCGAGCGGACCCTTGTGTCATTTTATTTAAAATCGTTTATTGCTAGGAAGGTTTAGCAATAGCCCTTGAATACATACCATTTAAAACCTGTGGCATATTTTAAATAATGCATGAGGTATTTTGCCTTCATGTGAGCATATGTCTTGCTTTTGTAATTTATAGCTAACTTTTTCAAGTAACGTTATGCTCAAGTACGGTGTTCCTAAGATTACTTGTTCTGGAGGTAGAGCAGAGCTCTGTGTGAGATGAAGCATCTCATATCACTTAAAACAGAATCGTTCTGACTTCTTAGCAGTGAAATCCTTTCATACACTGAGTGCTGTCATATGTGTTGTAGTCTGAAACTGGAGTAATTTTTGAAATTTGTGAATATTGGTCATGCTTTTGTCAATGCTCAATCCTGTCAATAGAATGCAGCACTGCTGCAGCTCTGTTGTTCCTCCTGGCTCCCTGTGGATGTTTCTGTCCCGTATGTTCTGTCAGCTCTGCCTCTAATGGTGAAAACTGCATGGTTACGACTTACTTTGGTGTAGGTTTTAATTTTCTTTATATTTAACTCAGTGTATCACCCCACTATGAATTCATGCCATCTGCTCGTGCTGTCTCAAGGTCGGTGGAAGGAACAGACAGCAGCTGAGTTGGCATTGCATTAGTGGTAGCTTTATTTATTGGTTTTTGCAGCTGAAAAGCTGTGTCCTCAGTTTCCTGTTATTCAAAAAATACTGAAGAGTAGTAGGGACTTGAAAGAACTTGAACTTTGCCTTTCTTATCTTTAGGGCTTGACAAAGTATTCTGCAGCTCACTTCCAAGATTACCATGGAAAAATATAAATACTTTTGGTATTAGTTTTTGTTCCCTTTGTGATGGAATTATGTGAGTTCTTAATGTTAGGATTGCTGTTGCCTCTCATCTGGCTGTAGAACACGTCACAGACCTTAGTGCAAGCTATACCCTCATCATTGTGTTAATGCTACGTAAAGCATTGGTGATGGAGTCTGACTTCTGAGATCCAGCAGAGCTAGATCTACCAAGAGAAAATGCATTTGGGGGTCACTGACCATGTTTGGTCACCAGAAGTACACTAGGCAAGTGCACTCTCCAAACTCTCAAGTTTTGAGCAGCAAACAGGATTTTGAGGGTCAGATCAGCACATAGTGTGTGGCACCTTGGAAAGCAATTTCACTTGCAAATTTGCTTTAGTGGGGGTGAACAAGATAGACAGTAGCTGTAATGTAGGGCTTAGGCTGGCTTATGTAAAGTCTAGAAAATGAGTATATGAAGTAATTTTGCCTAAAGGACAAAGCAAGATGATCCAGAGAGCTTGCCATAAAACTCTGACGTGGGAAAGAACAGTCTCATGAATCACCGTACTTTCTGCTTTCCAAACGAAATGTAGAAGCGTTCCATGATCTAGGTGTATGGCAGAGAAGCATAGGATTGCAGGCACTGTGGTGAGTGAAGGCAAACAAAATAGCTGCCTTGACCTGAAGTATGTCAGTGCGAAATACACAATCACATCCTTCTAGCTTGCTTAGGCCTCTTTTGGGTATTGTAAGCAATAGGAGATACGCAACAGTTTTCTTGTTCTGGTGTGTTTTCTTGAGAATCATACTTTTGGTCAGGATCTGTGTTTTTAGTATTAGTAGAACTAAGCAAGCTGACTTGAATAAAATGCTGAATGGAGACTATGTTATGCTTTCTTAACACATGTGGCTTTTTCCATCATCACCATATTTAAATGTGCTTCATGTTCTTTGTTGATGAAAATGTATCACATAGGTAGCCTTGTTCTTTGCAGATATGAACACTTTTTTTTTTTTTTTGTAACCAAGTTTTACTTGTGTTTTTTTTTCCTTTGTCTGATGTTACCTGCTCTGATGTAATGGCATTCTTTTCAGCTTAGCATTTAGGCAAACATTTCTGATATGCTCTTGCCATTGTCTGTCATAGCTAGATTTTTAACATTTCGCATCAAATGTAGCCTGACTTTTTTGTTGATTTTGTTCTGGTTTTCCACAGTGGACAGGCCAAAATCCCAGCAAATCAGAACTTCTGGTACCATAAGGCGAACTTCTTCTTTGGACACAATTACAGGACCTTACCTCACAGGACAGTGGCCACGTGATCCCCACGTACACTACCCTTCATGTATGAAGGATAAGTCTACTCAGGTAAAAGCCATAAAGCAACACTGCAGAGATGTTTTGTGTAATTAATGTCTTTTATTACCTTATCTGGAATCTTAGCTCAACTTAATTCCAAAGAAATGTGGATTCATTTATTCTACTATAAATCTAAAGCCCTAAAAATGGGGTATGGTAGTGTTTTCTTAATCAGTGTCAGTTCGGTAACATGATATGTGACTGATAGTTAATATTTTTATGCTTTTAGGAAACAAACTGTTTTCTGTATGTGGACAGATTTGTTGAGGCTAAATAAGCAGTCTTCTATTTCAGCCTCATATCTGGTTCATTTTGAAGCTGCTATATGCTGAATTGTGCTGCTACTTAAAAAATCTATAATAGTGGCTGACAAACTAAACATTTTACTAAATTGTGTTAATAAATCCATGGGACTCAAAAATTTAATGAGGGGAATGAGAGGGGTTACTGTTGAGAATTGGTCAGCTTGTCACTTGAGAGAACTGAAGAAGAGGAAGGTGAGAGGAAGCAGTGTGGTCTTGAAATGCTTCTGCTGCTGGTTAGTAACAACACAGACAAAAACACTCTTAGAGTTACCTCTTGAAGCCAGAGATCATAATGAGAGCCTTACACCAGCTATGAAGGGAAAACTGCTGAGATTTGTGTCTCGGTACTCCCAGATTCTCCTCAGGGCTCTGTCCTTAGCAGGATCCTCTGGCAGGCAGGCTGCTGTGGCATTCATATTGCTCCTGCACTCTTTGGCTGGAAGGTAAACATTCTTGAAAGGTGTAGGTGTGGCACTTAGGGACATGGTTTAATGAGCATAGTGGTGTTGGGCTTACGGTCGGACTAGATGATCTTAGGGGTCTTTTCCAACCATAATGGCTCTGTGGTGCTTGCCTACCCAACTTCTCCTCACATTGGGCTTGTTGCCCACAGAGGTCGTTGCCATCAAACAGGTTAAAAATCCATAGTTCTGAAAACCAAAATTCCTAGCAAAGAAGTCGTACTTCTTTCCAGTTTTGTTAATAGGGAATGAAGTAATTAATCTCAATTTCAGTATTCTAAACTATTGCTGAGAAGTAGAAGGAGCTATATCTCTGGTTGTATTTTTAACCTAGGGACCACGTAGTGAGGGTTATGTCAGTTGTCTGTCTCTTGTGCCTTGGTTCTGGTTCATGGTTACCAGGGATGTTCTGCATAGGAGGGCAGGAAGTATCTGTCCTGTTTACTAACTTGTAACTGTTATACCAGGAAGACTTTTCTTCATGGAAGCTTGTGTTGTAACAATGGGTATGATATCTTTAAAGTATCGAGGACTTTTTTTGGTCTTAACTTTCCCTGTGATTGGTCGATCTTCTGTTTCCACTGATCTGCAACATAGTTGTTGCCCATGCAGCAGTGCTTTGAAATGATTCTGGGTTTAAGTCTACCATGTGAATACTGACAAGTTACAGTGTATAAAAGATTTTGCACATCTCTTTAACCTGCTGTAATGCAGTGCAAAAAGTTCTCTGATGGGGAAGGGTAAGGGTAGAAAGCTTAGGTAAAAAAGTCTGTGTGAATTCTCTAGAGGTTATGTTGTCTTTGTAGATTGTGGAGAACTATTAGTCTGTTGTAGGTAACTAGTATGATCCAGGAGTCCTGGCCAATGAATTTGGGAATCAAATTAGTAAAATTTGTTCAAAGAAACTTAGGTTTTATAGGAGACTATGGTATGACCCTTTAAGAAAATGCTGTCTTCATATTCTACTCGTTCACTTTGAAACCAGTCAGACAGTTTTAGCAAAGAAGAATACGCGTTCATCTTTGCTGTCATGAAAGATCTATCTAAAAAGCTGTTAATTCTAGATTTGTTTCCAAGGTACCTTCATTTCACAATACTATGTCTTGAAAGTCTTTTTTCTTTTAACCATGATCTCCATTCAGGAGACTGTATGTAGCATCTTTTCTAGTTACTGTATTTCTTAACCCCTCTCTAATGAAACATATACCTATATTAAACTTCTCAGTCGTCTTATGAATAGAATATTTGGTGTATGTTAAGCATTTCCAAACAAACTTTTGCTGCTTACAGAAAACAGAAACAAACTTGCTTTATAAAAACTTGAGCTCCATACATTTGGCAGTAAAATTGCTTTCCTAGTGAGCTGAAAGTAAGTGTTCAGGTTATTTGACCTGTTGGCTGCCACCCTTGGCCTCTTTTGGAAACAAAGGTCAGGGAGGGACAAAAAATGTTTTACCTTTATGACATAGTCCAGGGAAACAGAGAGGAAAGGCAGCGCTATGGTCATTACAAGGTGAAGGGTTATTTCAAAGGAATGAAGGTGGGGAAGTTTCTTGGTTCAGATTTGTGCGGGTGCCTTCTAACAGGGAATTGTTAGCTGTCTTCTTCAAATTACGCATTTACAAAAAACAAGCATTTAGCAATTTTTAAGCTGGGTTGAAGAAGTGTACATTTAACTCAGGACTACATAGATGCATGAAATGTAACAACCATAGTGACTGGCACCATGGCTTCCAGGTTTTTTTTTGTGAGTAAGATGTTCTTATGTAGGAAGGCTCATAAAGGAACTTATTGACTATTTCCTGAGTTATGTTTTGATTGTTTTTGTTTGAACTCTGTGTAGTTTGACATATCTCATTTCATGATGCAAGGGTGACTTCGCAGTTATTGATGGAATGCGTGCATGACAAGTTAAATCCTTGCTCTTTGCATGAGTACCAGCACAAGTACTTCTACTACTTCATGTTCCTTGGCTAAGGAACAGTTTAGCTCTAGGGAGTCCATGTAGTTTTCAGTAGCTAAAAATAATTACACTTGGTAGTTTAGCAGAGTGGAAGATGGTAACAAATGATAAAGAGGAGATGATGAAAATCAATACAACCAATTTTTTGGTGTTTTCCATTGGAGAATAAATTAACTCATTTTACTTCTGCTGAACTCATGAACAATACCTTCAGTGTAACTTACGTTGTAGGTGGAATAATTATTTCTTTTTCAAGGGTACTTATTTTCCCTAATCAAACATTAATTTTAGATCCTGGTTTTGTGCAATTGCATGAAGGTGATGATTACTGCTGTTCCTTAGAATTCTTACAGTTAAAAATAGTAATAAAAAAGAGGCCATATTCTGGTCTTTGCTGTGATCAGATGAACCCGTAGCAAGCTTGATTCCAGGTTCTTTGAGCCTGAGCCTGCATAGTCCTCGTGAGTAAAATGAGTTTAATTTTAAAATTAAACCAGTATTTTAAAAAGTTCTTAATAACATCATATTATTTAAACAGAGAAATAGAACTTTATTTTTTTTTGTTTCTGTTGCTTTTTGGAGGACTGTAACTATAGCTCATTGCTCCCACCTCAAGTGTTTGGACTGAAAATGTGGAAGAGGAATGAAGTTGTTACAAATGCTTTCAGAAAAATATCCTACAACTTCCATGTGTTGTGACATAAAATTCTGAATGTCTCAGAGTTCTTCATGCATTTGTGTGTGTGTATGCACAGCTAGCTGGTCTTCAAGGAGCATGTTTTAGATAATGAAAGAAATATTTTATTTAGTACAGTAAATATATTATAGTACAGTAAATATCTAATATACAGTAGATATTTCAGAAATGCTAAGGAACTTAAACTATACTATGTTATACGTGCTGATAGCCCTTGTGACGCCTTCCCAAATTCCTCTACTTTCCTCCTTCCCTCTCCTTTTCAGTAAAATTTGAATTTTCCACTAAGACCATTCATGAAAATTCACTACAGCTTCCTTTCACGTTTCTTCTGTCTGGGTTGGGAACAGTTTTATATACTTCTCTTTTGTGCTATAAATGTAAGAATTTCCCCCAGCTTTGAGGAATAATTCTGTGTTGAAGTGGTTGTGCCTAGCCTCAGAACCTTCAGAAGCACTTGGGTAATGGTCAGAGTTATTAATAACTTGGAAGTATCTAAACCATTGAAAACGTTTTTATAAAATTAGTGTTCAGAGATAAACGTATGATGCTAATGTTCTAACAAATAGGTTGCCAGTTAAAATGAATCTATCTAATCTTTCTTGATCTGAATAATACAATGAAAATAACAAATGCCCAAGTGGTGTATGGTTCAGTGGTTCCTCCCCCTTTTTAAACTGGATTCCAAGATGCTTGATATGCCTTTTTTTCATTGTATATGGCAATTTCATATTATGCAAACAGCAATGAATGAAGCTTGCAAAATGCATTTCAGAATTGTTACTGAGCTATTCTCTAATCTAAAGAATAATGGACTTATTAAACTGGAATGCTTGGCTAAAATGTTTTTTGCTAGTTCCATGTAGGTCAAAGTATTACTGTAGTTACCTCTCATTAGTCACCTGTGTAATGTTTTCTTTTGGGTAGAGATTGTTGCCTAAAAATTGACATCATAAACCAGGAGGCTGAGACTTTTTTTATTTGTAAATTAGTTATCATTATTGTCATGTTACTTGGAGGGGAGGGGACAAGGAGAAAGAGATGAGTGATGTAGTTACATGTGTATCCTTCTGACTTTCCTTAACCCCTCAGGTTTAAGAGGAGTCACCTACAATGCAGTGAATTTCTAACTTGTTAGGACATTTTTTTGTGTAAAATTTCCAGAGGTCGTTTGAATGCTCTAGAAACATGTGAAGACTGATTAGACTGTCTTCTAGTGTTGTTGCTGCCTTTCTTTCTACCGTGGAACAAAGTTCTTCAAAAACATTACCAACTCCACTGTGAAACAGCCTCATGTTCTTAATCTTTGCACCCATCCCCCAAAACTAGTTCATTTGGGATGCAAGCTGGGTATAGTAATTAGAGCGAAGGGCTGGCAGTAAAATGTGAGATATTTGGTGTAATTCACTCTTATTTTAGGTTTAGGTAGGTTGGTACTCCATGCAGTCTTTCTGATCTAAATGAAGTGGAAAGAATGTAGGTGTATATCTCTGATAAAGATGGAAAAGCAAGGCAGAATTACCGAAAGCTTTGGAAGAAAAGCTAATCTCTGCAAGGCTGGGTGAGTTAGAACAATGGTAATTGCGGTTTACATTAAGGCTGAGAAGAGCAACCAGATGTGATGTTCTCCTGCATATGCTTTAAGCCTTGTGTCAAGGAGACCAGGACCTTTCATTTCAAAACAGCGATCCTCCTCTTGAAGTGGAAGCGTGTATTGCTTAACACTTTCCAGGTTCTCATCCTAAAATGCGTTAAACCTTAGTTTCTTCACATAAATTTGTAGGAAAAATCATATTTATTTCGTACTTAATACAATACATTTATTTCAGCACTGAAATGGCATTGCCAGCTTCACAGGTGGTACCTGTGACCTCTTTGTTTCTGACTTTAGACACAGCAACTTCATTTTTTTCATTTCATTTACTGTGATTCAGAAATATATCTTCAAACATTCTGGTCTTGTTTTTAATTGTTTTTTTTTTAATGTTTTAACACATGAGGAGTACGCTTTGGAGTGGCTTCAAATGAAGACTGCTGTGAATAAGCTTGTTTTGTGGAAGCTGTAAATAAAGATGGGAAAACAGCTTTAGGGAAATGTGGCATATCAAGGGTGCTGTACAACCCCATCTTAATTTCTAGTGTAAATTGAACTTTCAAAGGAGATGGGGTACTTATATGTCAGCTAAACTTAGACTAATATATTTTTTTTGGTGACAAGGTAGTTTTCTTTATTTTTAAGTTTTTGCTTGCATATAAAGATTTGGGGTTACAAAACTTGTATCTATCTTCATGTAGTGTGGGATTCAATATATTAGAAGGAGTAGTGTGTAGAGTTTGAAGAAAAGGCTGGCTTGCTATAATATTCTAGGAACTGCTTATATTATTTCTTTTTTCTTTTTTCCCCACCTGATTAAAAATAGCATATTAACACAGCATGGCTTGAGTTCACTACTGTGCTAGGAACACCATACAGCATTTGTAATATTGCAAATAAATTTGTTGGGCACAGTCTGCCCCCTGTATCCTGAGTCGTAGGTATATTTTGAAGGGTTGTGACTTAACTCAATTTACCAGAGATTGAAAGCAACTATGTGTGATCCTAGTCTTGAGGGATAATATTTGAGTGGAAGGGTGTCAGAGCATATTTTGAGGTAGCACAAAATCTAGTGCTAAGTGAATGGCTGTTACGTATTTGTTACTCTGATTTCTTATTAAATCAACTGTGAGCCAAGTATTTCCACCTCTCTTTAATAACAGTACCAGCATTGCTGATGAAATTTTTCATAATGTTGCTATTAGTTTTTTTTCTATTTGGATCAATATTTGTGCTTAAATGCCAGCAAGCTGTCACCACATACCTTGGTTGTTTTGTTTATTTATGTTTGAGAAACTCACTTAGATTTTTTAGGTATGCAGTGTCTTCTCTTTTCTGCTTGTTGTGCTATAGTTGAAAGGCTATGAATTTGTAGTGATCCCTGACATATCTTCCTGGACTACAGGAAAATATTTAAGTGCCTGAAGCATCTGCTCCTGCTTTGTCCTGGAGTTGTTCACCAAACTATGGAGCTATGTGGTACTCCAATTTATTGGAACATAAATTTCCAAAGGATTCCCTTTTCACTAATTTTTTTCCTGTCTTTGTGGAATGAAGATACAGCTACATCTGTAGTTGAGGATATAGTCAAATATTTTAATTTCCAGTTTACTACAATTTAAGAAAATAATTTAAATTTTGAAAGCTCACAATTTAAAAAAGGGAATAACTTTTCCCACATTTTCTCTAGTTCTTTAGAAATGTGCAAGCCAGTTAAATAATGATGCTTTAAGGAACATTAAAAACAGTAAAATCTTGAATTGAGAAGTTCTGGGGAGATGGCAAGCACCCAGACTTTGAGAACAAGTAATTATTAGAGCATAGCTCCATTAAAATACAGAGTACGTAAATGTATGCCTAGGTAGTGTCTGAGTGGCACTGAGGCTATACTTCTGGGGAAAAGAATCATAGAATGGCTTGGGCTGGAAGGGGCCTTGCAGTTCAACTAGTTCCAACCTCCTGCCATGGGACAGGGTTGCTAGCCACTAAATCAAGCACTGGATCAGGCTGCCCAGGGCCCCATTCAACCTGGCCTTGAACACCTCCAGGGATGAGGCATCCACAGCTTCTCTGGGCAGCCTGTGCCAGCGCCTCACCACCATCTGAGTAAAGAATTTTTCCCCTTACATCTAATCTAAATGTCTTCTCTTTTAGTTTAAAACCATTCCCCCTTGTCACGTCACTGTCAGACCATGTAAAAAGTCACTCTTCCTCCTGTTTATAAGCTCCCTTTTTAGGTACTGGAAGGCTGCAATGAGGTCACCCTGGAGCCTTCTTTTCCCAGGGCTGAACAAGCCCGGTTCCCTCAGCCTTTCTCCATTGGAGAGGTGCTCCAGCCTCTGAGCATCCTTGTGGCCTCCTGGACCCACTCCAACAGCTCCACATCTTTCTTGTGCTGGTGTCCTCAGGCCTGGACGCAGCGCTGCAGTTGGGGCCTCGCAAGGGCAGAGTAGAGGGGGACAATCCCCTCCCTCTCCCTGCTGGCCACTGCTCTCTTGATGCAGCCCAGGATGCCAGTGGCCTTCTGGGCCGCAGGCACACACTGCTGGCTCGTGTCAAGCTTCTCATCCACCAGACTCGTGTATTCTCATGGTAGCGTTAAATAGGTGCTTTAACTCTTCACTCTTGTTAATTATTTTTTCATAACCACGTTATGGCTTGTTTCCCAGACCTGTGCACAGAATCATTCAATAAATACTCAGAACTCTAACTTTGATAAAGGCTTTTTTTTTCCTGAGAACATGCAGTAAAAAAAATCAGCTCTTGCAGCTTTT
Organism: Alectura lathami; assembly: GCA_013399715.1. NCBI lineage: Eukaryota > Metazoa > Chordata > Aves > Galliformes > Megapodiidae > Alectura > Alectura lathami. The sequence continues at coordinate 434,796 of VXAV01004403.1, forward strand.
TCCCATTTTCAGAATGGTTTCCATTTTGTTTTCTAGTCGCCCACCTAGCTTGCTGGGCATTTGATGGAAGTGTTCTTGGTGGCATGAAAGTAATGGAGAAGAAAATAATGCTGAGAGTGCAGGGCTGGCAGAAAACAGAAATGGGGTGTGTGGGCTTGTGCACACAGTGATTTAGCATGTTAAATATTGGCACTGGTGCCAGGCTGTAGGCCATACAATACTACAGCATCTCTGTGATCCTAATGATATAGCCTACAACCTGAAACTAAAATTCAGTGCTTGCTGGTGTCAGCCTGTGGCATGTTCGGTTCTCTGAGCCCCAGGGAGCTGCTTCCCCCACTTCCCTGAACAACAAGGGTGAGGAGCTCTAGGCATTGCTTCTTGTGGTGTTCTCTGAGGCTGTGTCAGGCCTCCTTTCTTGGATCAGTCCCACCTCTGTGCAAGGGTGCTGCAGAAGGCTGTAGGGCCTGGAGAGGAAGCAAAAGTGAGAAAAGCTGTGGAGGGCTCAGGCTTCCATGCACAGAGAGGGAAGAGAAGGAAGGCCTGTGGAGAGATGGATCTGTGATGCAGTCTGACCTGCTGGGGTGGGGTCCCAGTTCCCCCAGGCAAGTGACAGCAGTGAGCCCCTGTGGTTGCCCTGATCACGTAGCCTTGAAAACCACCTCTGCCAAGGTTTTGTAGTTTTCAGTGGTATGGCTTTATTTCTTACTGTCAATGTTAAGGGTTCAGCTAAAACCAGTGGGAATTGTTGAAAAAATATTGTTTTCAGGATTTTTTTTTTTGTGTGTCTATGGCCCTGGGTGTTACATGGCTTATACCCCCAAATCTCTGAATTTTAAATGTCCTCATTGCTCCTCTGACAATCAGTGACTTCTGGTTGGAAATGCTCATGGCTACCCATGATTTTACAGCACTCTTGTGGTGAGTGAACGTAGGAGGAGCAGATCTGGCTTCTAGAACCTTTTCAGTTGTCGGGATCCACTTACGTAGCTCTTAAATTCAAGGACTGTTTCCAGCCTTTGGGTTTGTAGACAAAGCTGGAAAAGTTCTGCTCTTCTGCTTGTTAGGTCAGTGTCAAAAATAATAAAAGGTATATTGAGTCAGAGTTAGAAGGAAGAAATTGATTATATGCCCCGTGACTAAGGAACACAGGTGGGAGAAGTGTATACTGGCTTTTGGTCTCTGAATTTTTTTACTTTTTACATCTTGTGGTTTTCTAACTGTTCACTGGGTAAAAACTAGAAATGTATGGTGAAGCAGAGGTGGGAGTAGTCAGGTGTTTTTGTGGTTCTCAGGCAGCTGATTTCTTCAGTAATGTTCATTGTCTTCATCCTTTGTAAGTACAAGTTTACAAAACCTTAAACTGAATTGTCTATATTCTTTTTCTATGTATTGAGAATATTACTGCTGCATATTAGATTCTGATAATTATTCTTTATGTGTAAGGCCCAGACTCTGACCTTGCAGAAAGGTTAAACCAGTAATTTGTGCTGGAAATTTTATTACCTGGTGAATTGACTACATATATTTTCTTTCATTCACTTTTTTTTTCCTCCCCCCTCCAGACACCTAGCTGTTGGGCTGAAGAAGGAGCAGAAAAGAGATCACATCAGCGCTCAGCATCATGGGGAAGTGCTGATCAGCTAAAAGAGGTGAGAAGTTTTGCACAGTGAAGGCTTTCAAGTCTTGATATGCCCAAGACATATTGTTTTAATCCCTATCTGGAGTCCAGGAAACTACACCCTTTCCCTCCCCTCTGTTGCTTTTGAAACAGGTTTTACCTCCCAGTGTAGAAGTTGTTTCAGGACTGATCGTTGTTTTATGCCTGTTGGATTTCCTCCCTTCCTACTCACAGTGTTGGCTCTAGAGGAGTGGCCAGAGGGAGCGCTGAGGAATGGGACTGGCCTGTGTCACTATTATTTTTGTTCAGTTACCTGAATGAGCTTTCTGTTCTCTAACACTAAAAAAAGACAAAGCTTAAGACACTATGCTACCCTATTCTTGTTTAGAAATTTTGGTGAAGTTTAAGGTGAAGATAGAGAGGATGTCAGTTTCACAATTTAAATAGTAGCATAAGTGTTAATACAGTAGTGATATGGTCACCTGAAATACGCTCTTCAGTCGTATGTATTTCATTGCAGACTACAACAGCAACTAAAAAGAACCCATCAGAAGTGGATTTGCATAAGGAGAAATTAGATGCAGGAAAATGGTCCCCTGCTCAGCTGAATGTGCACTATTTCATCTTATTTACCAGTAAACTGCCTTCTGTCAGGAGTTCATACAACTCTAGCTTCAGCCAGTACCAAATACTTGGCCCACAGTCAGCCTCACGTCTGTGTCAAGAGGGGGTCAGCCTGTCTTCTAGAGCTACACCTTTCTCTTTAAGAAGTAAACTTTGCAGCATATTGTTATATGTTGGGACTTTTCCCTCATTCTCCATGTATTTTGTGTACTCTCTGGCTTCTTGTTTTGAATAGGACATTCAAAAATGCAGAGAATTGCATAGGCTGTCTAAGGAGACATTGTTACTGGCAATAGACAGTCCTTTTCCTCACAGCTATTGATAGGGAAAATAGTTGTCAAATAATCTTACATTTCAGTCGTGACAGTATACTCTTTTAAAGGTGAGGACCTGGGCCAAAGAAAGGTCAGGGCTGTCTATTCCTGTCTCATCGAGTACCTGTTACGAAACGCATCCTAACTGGTTTATTGGTACGTGTGCCTTCCAAGTACCTGGCTGACTTCATTTGCAGCTGTGAGCAAATACTCAGTCACAAATGAAGTGCCTAGGACTTAGTACAGGAGTTCTACATGTGTGAAGTTTTGGCTTAAACATTAGCTACCAGCACAAAGGAACTGAAGCAGAGGCAGGAATTACATCTGTGTTTTTAGGATAACACTTTCTTGCTTTTACTGAGAGGCCATCCTTGGTTATCTGGTGGTTCCATATCAAGTTTTACAGCAAGCACCACATGGCTGTGACTGTCAGCGATAGGGAAACCTTCAGTGTGTAAGCAAGTCTCTGCCATTTGATAGCAGTGATCCATTTTGCAAAGTTGCCATCCTCTATGGGCTAAGCACAAGAGAAAGATAAGAAATGTAGCCAATGGGTTTCCTTTCTGATAGAACACAGTAATAATAATTTAAAAAGTATGTGTGGAAAGAAACTGTTGAAATTTTGCAAGGTTTGTTCACACTAAAATTTGTCCTTGTCTCTTCCAGCTTGCAGTTCTTTCCCTTCCTCTGTTTTTCTTTCTCTATCTCCAGCTTTTCAGCACCGTTTTGTTGCTTTTTCCAGTTCCACAGGTTCATAGTCCCAGTGTCATTCTGCATACATTTTTCAGCCAGTTCTAGTCTGTCTTCTCTTACTTTTGCTCAGTTACTTTCTAGCTCTGTGTCTGTTCTGTCTTGCTTCTATTTTAATCCCTTATTTTTTCCTTTCCCTCAACTGTAAGTCCTGTCTGTCCAGCCTTTCCTTGTCTGTATATGATACGTGTTCTTCTGCACATACAAGTCTGTCTCCTTCTTCCGTCAAGCTACTTAATGCCTGCATGGCAAGTGGTGAGAGCGTGTTCAATGCCACCAGTTTCTTTTTGACTTGCTAATCTGTAGTTTCTGGAAGGTGAAATTCTCTAAGATGGTTCTGTTCAGACCTAAAGCTCAGTAGAGACAGGTACTGATACTAGCAAATGTAGCTGCCAGTTCCAAACATCTATCTTGAACGTGTGCAAACTGAAAATTTTGCTACAGCTTTGCCAAACAATAAAGGCTTTTCCAAGGAAGCAGGGAGGTACATTCCCAGCATAAGACTCCCAGACAAATGTTCAGCTTTTTCTTCCAAAGCATCAAACAGTTTAAAAGCATAGATAAAATGATTTTTTATCCTTCACTTGAATCTCTTTCTTAAAACAACTGTAACATCTGTGCTGAAATTTCTGATTGGAAGAGGATAGGAGAGCTGAATGGAGTGTGGAAGGCATCAGACTGAAAATAAATAAAATAAACAGAGCTATAGGTACCTGAATGCAAGAGTTTGAGTAATGGAAATAAAAATATCACCTGCTAGGCAGCTGCATCAGTAATGATACTTCTGTGCAGCATTTTGAACTGCTTTCCCCAAGGATTTCACAGTAAACAAGCAGATGGCTGTGTACGGTTTCCTTGGTTTGTCTCAACAGTTTGCATGCATGTTTTCTTGTTCCAACAACTGATGGAATTATTTCTAGCAAGTATTTTTATTATTATTGTTGATATTGTAAACTAACCAAGTGTTTGCATGCATAGTTTTAATTGCGCTAGGTAAAAGAAGATCAGACATCATTCAAGTTTAAAAACAACAACAAAAAAACTTTCCCTTTCCCTATTGAAATCCTTTTCCTATTGAAAGACTGTATGCAAAGTTTTGGTTGAATTTGTAATGCCTCTTTTACTCTTTGACCTACTTGTGAACTTGTTTATTAGCAGCTGGTTCATGGATGAGTTACAGCTCTCTCTCATTAATGATGAGTTTGTGTCTTGTTCAGCAATAGAAGGTTAAGATGTTGTGTGCTTGATCTGTAGAAGTACAATCTATTAGCTGGTAAATATTAACACTTGGACAGGACTGGTGAGCTGTGACATGTCCCTTCATATTAGTAGCCTGTGCCTCTCCAAATGAAAAATCACCAGGATTCACAGATTATTGCTGTACTGTAAGGAAACAACCTAATTTGCTTATTTCTCATGTCGTTAAGTATGTTAGGATACGTGTATCTTACAAGTGATACAGACAAGATTTATATTTGTTGCAAATGCACTTCTAGGTATAAAAACATGCAGTGAGCAGAAAATATTTGAAGTTAGGAAAAATAAAAGCCTCTAAATGTACAGTCTTTATTTCAGCATGCATGCTTATCTTATAATTGACTGTACAACAGTAAACTGTGCACTAGTCTTCTTTTCGTTTCTTTTGTGTAAGTAACTTCAAAGTATGTCAAGAAAAAAGCTTTTCCAATGCATCAGGAGTGTTACAGGCAACAGTCACTGGAGAGAGAGAGCTGAAACACTTCTTAATTATTTTGGAAAGTGCACAGATGTTTTTTTGCACTCCCCCCCCTCCCTAGTGCAGTCACATGAGAGTACTTGCAAAATGTGAACTAAAAAATATTTCAAATTTACCAGCTTATGTGTTTACATAATACTTTAAATAGGTGTATATGAATATTGGAAGTAGGGTTCAAATTGCTTTTAAGCCCTGGGGAATAAAAGGAAGCTGAAGTCCTCAAAGGAAAAAAAAAAAAAAAAAAGGCTTTGAAAATAAGAGTTTAGGAAGAAGGTTACACACCTGTCAGCAGTCTGTCTCATGTGATGGGAGCTATGATTTGTAAAAAGGCAGTGCATTTTTTTTTGCTAGGGCAGATCTTGTAACTATCATTACCAACATTTGCAGGTATGTGTAGCTACTGTCTGTATGTGGTTCTTTTTGTTGGTGCCTTATGCAATGATTTTTTTTGGTGCATCACTCCAGTGAAAGCCACAGTTTGATTTTGCTTTGGAAAAAAAAAAATCAACTGTATCCTCTAAATCGTTTTAAGACACATTGCACAGTAACTGTACTGTGTAAGGAGAATTTTCTATGTCTCCTCCCTCAAGCTTGACAAGGAGAGCATTTGAATGGATATGCTAAAATTGTTTTGGACCTAAGTGCACCTTTGTGCAAGGCTAAGGCCTTAATGTCTTCAACAATTGGATGGTTTAAGGGATAAGTGTTGGGTCTTCATCAGTTCATGATTTATGTGTGTGCTTTTGTTATGATTGTGTATGCCCTGGTCACCTGTATGCTCAGTACTGGGTCATGTAAGGGAAGTGGTGTCTCAAACCCTTTCTGTTCTTTTTAGCTGCCCTGTTAAGCTGGAGCAGTTTGTTGCTGCTCTTTTAATTTTTTTTCTTCAGCTTAGCGCTTTATTCCTTTTCTGCTTAATCTTCCTACTGCAGTCTCTCTATCTCTGTACAGCTTGAGGGTGAGATTCCATATTCCAGCCCATGCGCAACACACCCTCACTTCCCAGTAGAAGGATGTGTTTGTTGCTAAATGTTCAGGTAAATGCTAGAAAAGATGTGACTGGTTGCTTGATTTGCAGAACCCTGCCCAAGGATGTCACAAAGCTATGGCCTGATCAGGGAGACTGAGGTTGTTGTGAACACACAGCTTCTGTGTGTTGTTTACCATGCTTATTTATGTAGGTGAAAACTTTCCATGCAGGCATAAAGGGGTCACTCTTGCAAGAAGTGCCATGAGGACATACCTGATCTATGTCCTTACTGCTTCACGGCATGTATTGGCACTCCGCGGCTTTGTGCAGACTACAGTGGAAACCATAGCTGTTTCTTGCTCTCTGACTTTAGAACAAGACTTTGAAAATGCCCTGGCTCTTCAAACACTAAGCAGCTTGCACCTTGGTGTGGATGACACAGTGTTGGTCATCTGCTCTCAAAAGAAGAACGCTTGAGTGGTTTTTGTGCTTCTGGTACACTCTGGTACTGTCACCTTCCTTGGATGAAGTTCAGTATCAGGGTGTACTTACATCAGTGTGCTAGCAGCATCTTCAAGTACATGGTCTCCCTGGTGCCAATCACTTTGGAGTGCTGGTGACTCTCTGGAGGGGTGAGGTGCCTTGTACAGGGATCTAGACAGATGGGAGCACTGGGCCACCAGCAAGAAGCTCAATGGAGGAAGTGCTGGGTGGTGCACCTGAGACAGTTGTTGAAGTCCTTGAAAGTGTCCACAGAACAGCAGCAAAGCTGGTAACAGGGCTGAAGGCATGTCCTGTGGGGAGAAGGTGAGGGCACTGGGGCTGCACAGTCTGGAGAAGAGGAGGCCAAGAGGCGACCTCACTGCTGCCTGAGGAGGGGAAGCAGAGGGAGGTGCCAGCCTCTGCTCCTGGGGGCAGGAACGGCACAAAGCTGCACCAAGGGAGAGTCAGACAGGGCATTGGGAAGGAATTTCTTTATGGTGAGAGTGGTCAAATGCCGGAACAGACTTTCTATTCTAATTCTCTAGCTCACAGTTAGTTCTGTCAGTCTAGCGCCCAAGAGACAGGATCTGCTTTTTCTTTTTACGTGGTAAAGCAGGTACCCTCAAGGCACACGTTTCAGTCTGCTTCTCTGCACAAACTGTGTCCGTTTTCCTTGCGTTTTTCTTCCGTGTTGCAGCTTATTTTGGTTGGTGTTTGATGCTCTAATGGTGCTTCTCTGCTGCTTAGGAAGGAGGTGAAGATAAACTTTTAGATTTCTAGCTAATTAGGTTTCTAGGAAGTTAGCACAGCTACCTCTTGCCCATAGAAGGTGTGGTTTTCTTCAAGTTTGCATAAAGATGGAAAAGAGCAATAAAAAGATGATAGTGCAGAAGAAAAAAAGCAAATGGGATTTCAAGATTAGCTCTGGCAAATGGTAGATTCATGGTGTGCTCTCCTTAGTGTGGAGATGGAGTGCTGTTTGGTCTGCAGGGTTCTTCTGCCTGTGTACTTGGTGCTGCTGTCTGCTTGCTATGGCTGTTATGAAGCCAGGTTTCCTGTGCTGGCAGGCCTGTCGCCTGTGTCTAGGGGATGAATAAGAAATGGCAGGATCCTTTTTATACGCGTGTTCTTTTCTCATTCTTTTGTCTGACGGTAACTACCACATCAGAGAAAGATACGGTTCTTGGAAAGTTATGGTTTGTTAAATTCAGGGCTAAGGATGTGATCTGAGAAGGCATGTCTGTTTCTTCACTGCACTGTATGTTTGACTTAAATGGTCAGTCATATTGTGATTCCAGGTAGGTCAGATTGTTCAGTTATTTTTCATTTTTCATGTTCTCCTTAGTTGACCCATGAAGCGTTTTCTTTGTTATTGTCATGAACCTACTGATTGCCAAAATACACATACTCTGGAGGTGGCTGAGAAAACCTCCAGTCTAGGTGTTTGTGATGCCTTTCAGAAGAAAGCTTCACGATCTTGGACAGTGTAGAGGTATATCAGCCCATTAGGGCCCTCCCACTGTCCAATTGTTACAGTGAGAGGATATGTTCTCTTAAAGGCTTGCACTCTGCTTGCAGCAAAAATCTGAGTCAGAGCTCTGAGGTGGGTTTGTACAGATTTTTTTTATAGCATGCTCCTGAGGAAAACTCAGATTTCATTTAAATAGAAAATAGGGTAATTAACTTTTTCACCAGGAGAAAGCCCGCAGCATCAGGGAAAGGTGGCAGAAATTAAAGATTTGTATACAGCACTCTCCCTGCCTAATGTCCTTGCTTTTTAGTTATTCTTGTAGCCATCCATTTCAATCCACAGCTGTCTTCTAGTCTGGGCTTCGTTTTATTTTTTTTCTCTTGTTCTGCTTTTTTAAAGGAGATGAAGATCATTTCCCTATTCTCCCCCCATTTCCAACATTCTTGATCTACATCATTGGTAGATGTACTTTTACATTCCGTTATCAAACCAGTTATTTGCTTGCTTCTTCATCTCCCTATTCAGCTGGATTTCCTAACTGCTGTTACTCTTACAGGAAGAATGGAGAAGTTCTGAACTTTTTTTTTTAACTTGCTTGTAGAGGTGAAGTTTCTCTTGTCATGGTGTCTGAGTTGGTACCTATTAGTCTTGTTCTCTAAATCCAGCTTGTCTTCATTGAAAACCTGGTCCTGTTAGGGCTCTATCTTTCTTGATGTATTTAACACAAACCCTTTTGGAAATCTAAACTGTTTGTCTGTCATTGAAGATTAAGAGTAGTCAAGCATTTCTGAGTAGCAGTTCTCTGAATATGGATTATGAAGTGTGGCAAGACTTGATATGAAGTGTTGAAGGTGGATCTGTCTTTTTTGAGTTATATTAGAAACAATACCATGAAATTCTAAAGCTTGTAGCAAAGCTTCATCCAAACCTCCATCAAGCACTGTCATCTCTGACGCTGAAGAGTGATGTGAAGCGTTTCTCTATCGCAGAGTTACTTTGCAAGGGCATGAGAGATATATTTAACTACTTGGAGTTGACCTCAGAGTGAATGTACTTGTATTCTGTCACTCAGAAAGAGAGCTGGTGAAGTTCTTTGAAATATGAATTCCATGTGCATTCACATGTCCTTACTTTCACTTGAGGTTTTTTAAATTGCATCTCGAGCTGAGTTTAAAATGAAGTGGGGCCAAGCATGCATTGCCTTGTATGCCAGCATGCTGATCATGAAGTAGAGTGAGGTTGGAGCACGAAGGGAGAAAAAAAATTGTCCAGTTTTAAGGAAGCGTCTGTACCTGTTGTGTGAATTTGCATCTAGTCTCAAAGTCTCAGACAATGCTTATGGAGGTAAATGTTCCTTCATGTAGAAGCTGTTCAGGAGGAAGAAATAAGTGAAAGAATTCAAGAATGAAATCTGTTCATTTCTGTTGAGGAGCAGGTCAAATGAACAATGACTGTAGTTGTGTTTGACCTTTTAAAATATGTATTGTTTGCTCACACATCTTTACAGCAAACAGCAGAAAAGATAACTGTCTGCCTGAAGAAATCTGGGATAATGTAGCCTGCAGGGAAATACTGTTAAATGTATTAAGCTCTCCTAGACAGAGTGGTACATACTGATTGGCAGTCGTTTGTAGAGGTTCTTTTGTTTTTGTCATGAGTTATTGGAAAACTTTGGTTTGGCTTCAGGTCAAATAAATGAGATTGTAGGCTTTCACATCCCCTCAGTTTAAGCCAGTTATAGGCCAGAAACAGCTACAAATTGTCATCAGGACTACTTTTGTTTGCATCACTTTGTACAGTACTTGTTTGTAAATGAGGACTGCCGATGGATTCAGGTTGGCAAATAGGGCAGATACTGTGGAGAAAGGTAGAGGCTTTAATGCTCGTACCTCAAGGGAAGACAATCCAATGTGCTTGTAAATTCTTCAAAGAGGACCTCAAAAATATCAGTGATTCACTTCCTAAAGAAAGATACAGGCAGATAACTTAGATAACTCTTGATAACTCATTATTACTTCACCTGAACTTCTTTCCAGCAGATTGCCAAGCTGAGGCAGCAGCTTCAGCGCAGTAAGCAGAGTAGTCGCCACGGTAAAGAGAAAGAACGTCAGTCACCTCTCCATGGCAACCATATAGCAATCAGTCAGACTCAGGTAAGTAGATAGCTGCTTGTATTAACAGCCTCCTGTCTTATCAGGGTTGGGTGAATAGCCTGCTGTTTCTTCCCATCTTTCTTCTGTTTGTTTTTTTATGTGGTATATTGAAATGCTTAACAACCTGATACCATTGCATCTACACTGAATTTTATCTGATAGCCCTCATATAATAAAAGAGGGATTGCAGCAGGACAGCGACTAAAATATATTTAGATGCTGTAAAAATTCTGTGCTTGGCCAGATAAGACTGTCTTTCCAGGAAGACTTACTAGCTTCCAAGACTAATTTTCTGTGGTACGATTTCAAAGGTCACTGCTCCTCTGAAGGGTATTTGCTTATCAGTTATGCAACCCAATTTCATCTGAGTTTGTTTTATAAGTAAATAAATAAAATGTACCCAAAGTAAGCAGTCTGGATTGGCAGCCCAACAGTTGGTAAGCCTTTGAGCAGCAGGCAGAACTCCGAATGGATCTGGTAGAAGGTATTTGCACTGAGATTACAGAACCCAGTTTGCCACTTCTCTGAAGCTAATTGATTTGTTAGAGACAGGCTTGTAATTCACCTTACCATGTATTCATCAGTAAAAGACAGGAATATTGCTTCATTGGATATTTGAGGGAAGACCTCATTTCCTGGTCCCATTTCAGGAGTTTTTCTTGATACTTTCCTTATTGGTTAATTTGTGGCCAGAGAGGCA
>VXAV01004404.1:0-12610 GCA_013399715.1 Alectura lathami
AAACACCTAGCACAAGCCACCTGATTAGTCAACACTCAGGGTTCTGCCAATCTAGCTGGCCCTGTCCAATCCAACCTCTTCCATACTGTAGACGGAGATAAAGTCCCAGTAGTATGTGCAGGAAACATCCTGGGTAAAACAGTCTGGACTATTCCTGCCTCAGGCAAAGGCAAACCCATCCGTGGGATTGTTTTTGCCCAAGGGCCTGGGTGCACTTGGTGGGTAATGCAGAAAGATGGGGATGCCCAATGTGTGCCTCAGGGGGATTTGATGCTGGGTGAAAACAGCCAATGACTTAATGCATATATATGTAAATATGTTTATGTGTAATGTTTAATTACTGCATTCTATCATCAATAGTTTTATAACAAGGACTAATTAGATTAAAGAAGAATGAATCCTGATGGCAACAAGAATGGAATCTAACATGCAACAATCCAGTACGGTACACCATTGTCTTCTGCGGTGAAGGACTGCGATGACAGATGGAGCCTAAAGCAGCAGCCTGGATGAACCCTACAGTCAATTCACAAAGACAGCAAAGAGACTATGGGTGCGGGAGCATAATGAGCTGAGCTGGGATTTACAGCATATATATGTATATAACTTAAGGGGACTGAGTGTTACTTGTAGGTATAGAAATGATTAAGTTTGAACGTGATGTAAATGGTATGGAATAAGGGGTGGATATTGTCATGGTTGAAAACAGAGTTAAGGAAAAAAACGGAGTATTCCATAGCATATACATCACGGCACCCTGCTCTCCGGGAAAAGCCGCGGTTTGCGGAGCTGCGTCGGTCTGGCGCGGGGCCGCACGGTGCGGGCAGGTGCGCGCAGGCGTGGTGGGGGCTGGTTCTGGCGCTCGGGGATCTGGCTCTGGGCAGTCGGGCTGGCGCATGGGTGAGAACTTGCCTTTTTTCTGTAAGTTAATTGTTCTACTCCAAATCTCTTACATTCACTTTTACTATCGTAGTAAAGTTAGTTATATTAACTCTCGAGCTCTACCTTTTATTTTCCTCTCACTTTCCCTCCTCCCCCTGCTGATACTGGCCGCAGGCAGCCACCGGCAGCCTCGAGCTTGCTCTCCAGAGGGGGAGGGGAAAGCAAGCTACTGTTGTGAGATACTGAGGGTTTAAACCACAACACAGACTTTCGATATATAGATCCCTATTGCATCCATAAACATAAGAGTATTGTATATGCCTAAAAGTATGTTTGAGTTTAGTATGTTTATTTATGTGTTTTATGTGTGTGTGGTATATATTTGCAAGTACACATACAAATATCTTTCCTTGTTTGTTTTTTTTTAAAAAAAACAGTGGATAATTGGGCAGTACTAGAAGTTACACAGCTAGGCTCTTGTCATGATGTAGAAATTACTGCACATTCTGTAGTTTCTTCCAGAAATCTTGTTAAAAATGAAATTCAACAATTTTTCTCTCTCACTTTTTAAAGTGCAAGAGGGGTGGATTTGTGACTGTCATTGGGAGCTGTATAACTTGCAACTACCATCACAGTACATTTCAATGTAAATAGTATCAACACCAGGGCTATACTTGTGTTAGGTAATTTTGAAAAGCATAAAAAACACTGGTAAGGAGAAATTATTTAGCATTCAGTTAAAATGATACAGTATTGTCTAGTCCAGGCAGCAAGTATTGCATTTTTGGAACTTCAAGCCAAAGAACATCACAGGTGAAACAGAAGACAGAAGTCTGTATGGGCTCCAGAGATGACAGAGGCATTCAAGGAAAAGTCCATTGAGAGTTCTTGGTACAAGGATACCACCTTTAGAGCTTGGGAAGTTCTTGAGCAACAAGGTGTTGGATACTGGAGGGTATTTGGGAAATGTCCCTGTACACACTTGTTCTTTTAAAGGTACTTTTGACTGTCAGAGACAGGATCCTGCCCTGCGGTCTGACCCAGTCCAGGCATTCTCTCATTTTCATTTTCCTCTCTGTTGATTGTAGGCTCTGAAAACAGACAATTTTTTTTGTCAAAATATATACTGTTTCCAACTATGCTTGGGTTTTAATGTGATATGGAAAATTTAGCATTACTCTCTGTCAGAAAATGGAGAAGGAAATTTAAAACTATACATTCAGATCACTGTGAATCTGAATGTTATTGTTTAAAAATAAGAGAATTGTCAATAGTTATGCTGAAAAGAGGAAGTGACTAATAAGCATTTCTGTTCCATGTTAGGGAAAAAAAAAAGGCAAGATTATTGAATTCAGAACCTCCGATGATGATAAAATATTTCTGGCCCAACAGAAACTTGGAAATATGTTAGCTGTAGATGCTGAAGTTAACCTCTAGAAAATGAAGAGGTCTAGATAATTGTGATTGTAATAATTGTGATAATGTTTCTTCTTTAATAAGCATTGCTTCTCTGAATCATTTTTGGTACTCCCCCAGAGAAAAAAAAAACAGTTATTATTAAGAGAGGATAAACAGAGTGACCCAATTAATGAGATCCTGTTAGTCTAGCACTGGGCTCGTGCAGAATAGTTGAATGACACCAAACTGCATTAGTAAGTAATTTCGTAATGAAAAGATAAAAGAATTTCCAACCAACATACGTTGTAAAAAATCTTGTCAGATAAGCCTGATACCTTCAAGTGGCAGAGGAATGATACCCTCAGTCAAGAAGGTCACCTGATTTGCTTTTGCATAGTTACTTACACTGACAAGGAAGCCAAAGTAATGCAAAGGCTAAATGTCATGTTAAAATAAATTGTAAAAGACCAACTGATGGTTATCAAATAGTAATTGAAAAACATCAGTAATTTGGTATTATTGTGGTGAGGTCATTCTCGGAGTAATTGTGCTGCACTGCTAGGAACCTGATAAATAATGAAGACGGGAGATCACCAGTACAAACTGATTCAAATCACCAGGTAGAAAAAATGCAAGTATAATAATCTGATCTGCAGTACAGCAGAATGTGAGATCATACGTTGAAAGATAGAGCCAGACCATGCAGGATGGGAACTGGAAAAGGCTGGTGGATCAGGATCAGGAAAGGCAACTGAGCATGAGCTCCCAGTCTGCTGCTGATCAGAAGCGTTAATATAATCCTTAGATTTATCATCAGGAAAGATTAAGCAAGAGTCCATGGGATTCTGTTTTATCTGTTTTTGGCAACCACTTCTGGAACAAAATACAGTGCCCATAAATCAGAGATTTAAAATGAAAAAAACCTTAAGGGAAAGTCCCATGAAGAGCTGCAAGAGTGATTAAAATGTATTACAATGAAAGATTCAAGACAGAAAATCTGTTTGGCACATTAAATCACATTCTGTAAGTATACTTTGTAAAATAGGTTACCAAGCTAACAGGCAAGGAGAACAAGCAGCTGAAAGTTGAAGCTGGACAGATTTAGATTTCAAGTCTTAAGTTACTATTAATGAGATTAATTAAATGCAGCATCAGTTTTCATCAGTCATCACTGAATAGTTCAATAAAGAGCATTTTGCCAAAATGATAGCCTTTAGTTTAGCAGGAAGCTTGTATTCTGTTTTGTGCAGATCAAACTAGATGCTCACAGTGGTTTTGTAATCTGCAAATCTGTATTACAGCTGATAGCAGCCCTTTAACCTTTCAAATCTCGCAGATATGACTCCTATCTAGGGTAACACAAAGCTGTCAGGCTCGTAAATGTCGAATGAGCACACACAGAACTTGAGCCTGAATTGGAAATTTTTGTTCAGCTCTGGTGAAAATAAGTGGCTAGAAATAGTTCTTGTTTTTCTTACATTGTATCCTGACCGAATCATGGTGTAGAGCTGAGGGAGTCTTTGCATCAAAAAACAAGCAAGGCACCTGAGCAGCTGTTTATTGACCTTCTAGAACAATCAGGATGAGGATGAGGATATTGCCTGTTATCAGGACAGGTGGAAAAGTAATCAGGTATAACAGGTTAGCTAGTGTTTGTATACTGATACAACAGGTCAGCTGGGAGATGTCCCTCTGCTTCATTTGGAGCACACTAACTGTGTAACTCTTACTATCAGCATGTTAGTAAGGAGGAAAGGTAGGGCTTAGGAACTCATTTTTAGTGGAACAGCATTTTAAGAGACATACAGATGTATGCATAGTTTTCAAAATATCTCCCGTTTATGTCAGTGAATGTGTCCCTATAGTACAACTTTCATAAAAGTGAACAATTGCTGAGGAAAAAACAGATTGGAGTACTTCTCTTTATCCCACAGTTCTGAATGCTAAGATACATTAGTATTCAAGGGCTGCATTAGAGAATTGTTTTGTTTTATTCAGTATTTGCAATTGCTTTATATTCATTCTGACAAATATTTTTGTTGTGGTTTGAAAGCACATCTGAATTAGACCCTCCATAAAAGTTTAGGAATATATTTGTTAGGAAATACGAAAAGAAAACAGACTCACTCCCATGAAAAGAGAATGAGAAAACGTGGTTTGGGTGTACAAAAATTAATATATAATATTTATCAAGCAGTTCCATTAGATTATCTGAAAGTGCTGTATAAAATTGATAAAATTGTGCTGTGCTTTTTACAGGCTTCCAGTGAGAATGCATTAAAAGCGCAGATACAGGACATACAGATTTCAGTTCTTCCTTCCATTCTCACATCTGAATGAAACACAGAGCTTTAAGATATCCATATGCATTTAGATTAAGAGCTTTAAACAACTTTGTTTACAGCGAAGTCTGCAGCAGCCACTTTATTAATAAAATTCATGGTTCATATTTTCTGTGAATCTGTTTAATTCCTAAGAATGTTATTGAAAATCATTTGTGCTGTAAATTGATCATGTCAACAGTACTGAGTCTGTAGGCATTCCTATTTCTGGCATTATTCTTGAGAAATACCAGCACATACTTATGCCCACACTGCACTTAAAATATATGAATGTATTTCTCTGTATTCTTATTTGCTAATGTTCAAAAATCAAAGTTGAAAATTATTTCATAGCTTATAAGAAAGAGCCATAGGACTCCATCACAGTTTTATCAAGGTGAAAACGTGCATAAAAACACGTTGCCAAAGTCACTGTTCTTCAGCTGCTCCAAAGTAATCGCCAGTTTGTAGGCACCTACCCTACTGAATGGGAGGTGTATCATCCTTCTTTCACTGAGTATTAGGAACCTTCAAGTTATTTTATGCAAAGAACAGACTATAAAGAGTGCACAGGCCCTTACCCACAAACCAGGACTAACTGTTGTTTCTAATTGCTCAATAGCCTCTAGCCCCAGTATCAACTCGCATGCTCTTATCTCACCTTGAATGTGAGGTGATTTGAGTTGTCTTGGGTTTGGGTAACATATAGGACTGAATTGCAAAAAATGCCATTGCAGTGTATGCTTACGAATACTCATTTAATTTCTCTGACATGTCCCTGTGTTGCCCTACATCAGGCACAAGCACAGGCACTACTGTTCTATGATATTGCCGCTTTGATTCATGGGTCAAGATTTTTAAGCCACACAAACTGCTTAGCCTGGTTTTTACCTTTATCTAAAATCATTGCATTTAGCTGAATGTTACCCAGTGTGCTTCTACTTGTATCTCTCTGTTCTCGGGGCATCCAGTTAGTCCAGGATATAACTATCATGACATTAGGAAAATAAACCGCTATTTGCCTGATCCTAAAAAAACTCTGAGCAAGAACTTTATGCTAAATTTAATAGGCATTCCTAATGCAGTGGGATTGCAAGACTAGTCTTAACACTTCCTGGCTCCACGTTTTGGGAAAATAACTTTCTTCCCTCCCCAAACTGAAACCTAATCATGTGGTTATATTTTTAACTGTGTAAGTGGCTGATGTACTAGAAGCTGGAAGGGCAGTTTTTAAGCAGGACTGGAGTTTTTCTGCTGCAGCTTCTTTATTGCACCTGTGCTAGTCACTCTTGGACTCTTCAGACTAATTTTGGCTTTTGCTATTTTAAGCCCTCACAGGACACTGAAGTCTTATTTATGGATTTGCCTCAAAGCGTTAAATGTTCATTTTGTAGGTGTTTATAGCACAGGTAGTAGTTTACTACATAATAACCATGTGCTCTACAAATATTGTTTGATCATTTTTTTTGTGTATCAGGAAACTGCTCTGGGGTCAAAGTCTCAGGTATCAGACAAGGACATGAAATGCATAGAGCAGGGTGAAGGAGATGAGATTTCTTTGTGTAAAGCATAGACTAATTAGATTATTATCATGAATAGATTACACATTTTTCTTTGATCTTTGTGTAAAATCAGCAACCAAGTTCTTAAAGTGTTGCTTTCTTCTGTCTTTGTAGGTGAGATTTCTTGATTCAGACCATAATCTCTAGTTTTCTTGGCCTAATTTATCTAATGTTACTGTGATGACATTATTAAACCTGTGTAACCGGACAGGTGCAGCCATAGAGAAGCCCCCTCTTCCTTCTCCTGTCTTAATTCTGTAAGGCTGTGCACTAATGATACCGTGTTGCTGTTTGAGCTGCAGTCCCAACTTGCCGTTCAGCCAGAAACTGTCTTGCAGCTATCAGGATGCTGTTTCAGAATGTATTTTAGGTAATGAATAAGTTCCAGGCTCCTGTGAACTCCCAGCAGGTCTTCAGTAGGAGGAAAGCAACTTGATTTTGATGGATGTTATTTTAAAATAATGCAAAGTGTTAGACACCCAAATCCCAGTGAATTTTAATGGTATTAGGCATTGATCTCCTTCACAGTTCCTTGCAATTCCTGTGCAGTGTAACTGGAAAATCTTTAGGTGGGAGGCTGAACTATAAAGGATCTGTTGACCTGTTTTTGATCACACAGAGTCCCTACAGATGCTGAATCCAAATCTGAGTGCACATTAATAGGGTAATCACACTCCTCATGGAGAGAGATCTAATATTAGCATGTACGTATTGCTCTTGTTTGTCATATGAGGTTCTGTGATTTTTTTGCAAAAGAAAAAATCATTCACACTGAGGGTATTGACACCAACATTTGGGACTGCAAAACTGAAAGATTCTTAAATTAGCTGTATATACAAGTAAAACATGGTTTGACGTTCAAATTCTTCCAGCAAGGCTTTCATGCATAAACCTCACAGTTGGTGGGGGTCGTCAGTTCTGAATGCATTGGCGGGAGCTTGGATTTCGTTCACATTAGGGAAGCACAGAAGAACCACAGCTAGCACAGTTGTGATAGTGCTAGAAGGAGAAGTGAATCTCGAGTTGCACATGACCGCAGCTAGGCTGCTTACAGTCCTCTGGTCAGAAGAGTGGCCATACCTAGAGTCACCCTCTCTTTTTATGCCTGTTCTCCATCACCAAGCATCTCACATTCTGTGGCGCATGGTGGCTCCACTTCCTGTAGGAAGTAGGGAACATGGTTCCGCTTCTGTTCTGTGACCTGACAGTTAAAACGTACCGCTGGTGGGTGGGAGCTTGGCATCCAAAATCCCTTTGGCTAACATGACCCTAAACCTTAGCCTTCAGTTTCCTAGTGAATGTTTTTGACATTCTGCCACTAAGCAAGAGGCAAATGTTGCTACTAATACCATTACCCCATGGCAGAATTTAAGGAGCATCCTGATGGTATCAGGCACTGGTTGAACTTCAGCACCTAGTTCCTTGGCATATGTACAGATGTCTCTGAAGAGGCGCACAGGGAACTTCATGACCTGTATGGATAGAGGTGCTACAGAGGAAACTATTGTCTAAAAATTCTTCTGTTTCTTCTTACACTAAATGTGCACCTTAAAATATAAGCATATGCAAATCTCTGTGAAAATAGGTTGTAGTAAACCAAATATATTAAGAGAAGAACAGAAGAATTCAGAAACTCCATCTGTTGAATACATTATTTCAAGTTGTTTATCAGACAGCATCCATGTTCACTAAATAGTTATAAGTTAAGGATTTAGAACCGAGTTTCAAAGTAGATCAAAATGAGTTTTTAGTATTGCAGATCAAAATTTGTTTTTTCTTCTGTTATGGATGCATTTTAGTGGAGTAGTAATAACTTTTTTTTTTTCCTTTGGATATCAAAAAAGGTATTCTTTTCATACAGCACATCATCATGCAAAACCCTGCTTCTGTTTTGAAATGGGCTGGCATCAGAGAAGGAACCCACTGTATGGATGAGGAGCAGTGCTCTTGCTTCAAGTTTGAGTTCTTTATTTTGTTTTATTTTAAACTGGTAACATTTTTGTGTTTATGGCTTTGTTTTCATTTGTTTGTACAGTCGTATTTGTCAGACAGTTATTCTCGGTGTGATGAAGAGCAGTGTAACAATATACTTACCTCTATTTATCCAGTTCTTTTTCACACAGATGATATTTAGGTCACTTGAAAACAAGAGTTTAACCAAGGCTAAGTTTCATGAGCAGAGTCTGTGCCTTTGATATTTAGGTAATCTTTCAGAGCGAAGTCAAAAATGGTAGAAATGATAAGGTCAGATCCTGTTTGTTGCTGTGCATTGTGTGGAAAGTTGCATTAATTTTGTTGTCTCTATTTTATTTTCAGGGCCCTAACTCAGTCTTGATTGCCCTGGTAATGCTGTTGAATATTGGTTTAGCCATTCTTTTTGTCCACTTTCTGACTTGAATGGAATTAGGAAAGGTAAGCAAGGTCTTGTTTTCATATATAATCACCATGTCCACCCCACCTCCAATTATAAAGATTGAATTTATTTGCATACTTTTAATGTTCCCTACTTTAATTTTAGCTATGCCTGAATGTGATTCAACATAGTTATTTAATTATGTAACTGTTTTGACCCTTCAGTGAAGTCATGACAACTAGTGGTGTTAGCCCACAGTTCTCTGCAGTTGTGTCATCAGCCTTTTAAATGGCACCAGGCATACTCAGACACAGGGAAGGAGGCTTGGCGTTAGGATGATGGGACGCAAGCGAGATGAAACTTGGGACCCAGATCAGTTTGTCTGCTGATGGTTTGTGGCTTTGGGGTCCTGTGAAAGCTGAAGCAAGCAGCCGTGTCGGAAAACAAACAAAATAATCTGCTGAAGCAGCCCCGCCAGTGAAGTGCGTTGGCTTCTCCATCTGTTCCAGCAGAGTGTGACTAAACTGGAAATGTACGGAGCTGCACTTTTTGTTGATGGAAGCTAACAGCTGCCTTACTATTTTACCGTCTGATGTTTTTAGTGGGGAGATGGGAAAACGACTGCCAGAGGAATGTGGTCAGAGGATTCTGTTGCTGTGGAAGTGATTCCAGCGTTCACTCCTATCTCATTAGAAGAAATAGTTAGCAGCATCAGTCACCAGTCTTATTCCATTACCTGCTGCTTTTAACATCTCCCACAGTGTTCTGGGAGATTGAATTTCATTTGCCTGTGCATGATTCTGTTCATTCGTTGTTTATGAAATTTGATGTATAGCCATAACATAGTGTCCTACCTGGAGCGCTACCGGCTCTGCCTAGCAGCAGAAGCAGAAGAGGAAACCTTTATCTAATCCGGAGATGTAATTCTTAAATTTGTTTTCCTAAACTTGGAGAGTCTATTTATTCTAAGGCTTAGGAAGCATATACCATGACTGCAAAATTTAAAGCTGTTGATACCTTCCAAAAAGTGCTCAAATGCTTATGGCAAAAGCAAGCAAAATTCTTTCAATTAAAAAAATAAGGATCTGAATTTGATATCAACACATGGTAAACAGGAGATGAAATACCAGAATAATTTAAGAAAGACAAGATACAGGGTTTGNNTTTTTTAATTCTGGTGCTGTGGTAATTGGTGATTTTAATTATTATGTTTCAGCTCTGAGGTATTTTGCCAGCAGTTAAAATAAAGTCTTGTCTGACTGCTCATTAATGCCAGTGACAGTTAAGCTAGCTAGTGCTCATAATAAATTATCGTAAGTTCTAAACACTAGTTTTGTGTTGAATACATTCAGGTAGAGCATTTAGACATGTTAAGTGATTGTTTATCGATTTGATGCCTTCAGTGTCTTAGAAGTCCATTTATAATTTTACCTCAGCATTAAAAAAGCCTCAAAATTTTTCATTTGGAAAGTTTGTCTTAAGTAGTTTCACAGCCCTTTGTTAAAATGATATGATCATGTTTATTTTATGTGCCATTATACTGTAATTATTGTACCCTATATTAACCAAAAGCATGCTTATTTACTGAAAATATGTGGTGTGATCACTTGGAAAGTACTTTAATTTAAAGCTACAAAGAGCAAAGGGCTTGTATTATGGTTTATTTTATCTCTGTTAGAGGATATTTCACGCAATATAGTTTTTGAACCTGTTTGTAAACTTTGTAAGTGTTTGCATGGTGTAATGGGCGACATTCTTAAAAGTACAGTAGCTATCTTTTGATGCAGCATATTAAAATAATATAGATGCGGGCTGAATATTGTGCAGCGAAGCAGCTCCAAGCAGGGCAGTAACACCGTGGTGTTTTTTACAGAAGTATGTTGAGAATCCTGTGTTTTGACCAGTGTGGATAAAGAAGAAAGCAGAAAGAGAGCAAATGAAAATAAAACTTGTATATTTATTTTTTAAACAGTCAAAATTGTGTTTTAAATTTAGGAAAGTAATTTTTAAATAAGAACAAGGTTTTAAAAGTTACTGTGTAAGCCTTGACATAATGGACAAAATGTTCCATCCAACAGTGAAATCATCCCCCATCTCCTTACGTGGAGAGGTAATTTTGTAACTGACATATTTAATTCCTATTAAATGTTTATTTAAAATACTTTATGCTCTGGAAATAATGGGTAACAAAGCTTATGGAAATGTTTATAAATTTAAGTAAGCATGTTAGTACCATTTATAAATATGTATGATTTATAAGCTTTTTTAAAACAAAGCTCAAACAAATTGTTGGTATTTTTCTAAAATGTGCACAGCTGTATTTTACATGAAAGGCTATTTATAATTGGTTGTTATACTGTACACTACATTTTGGACAGCACAATGAAGCCTGCCAATGTACTTAATAATGTCATTTTGTCTATTTAAAGTTTCTTGCTGTCAAAGAATGAACTCTTTATCTATGAGTTTATTTATAATTCTTGACCCAAAATGTATAATGTACAGTTTTCACAACTGTATTTGCTCTAATAAAAATAAGTTGGTTATTAATAGAGTTTCAGACTAGTTCTTCCTGTTTACGAATTGCTTTTGTCACTCTCCAGAACAATTTTCCAACAAATTCAATAAACAAGAAGTGAACCAGGGAAATCAGTGAAGTCCTGGCACCTTTGAAATTATTGCAAGTTACTGTTTTCAACAAAACCATTCTAGGAAATGTTTTAAAGCAGAAAAAAAAAATGGCAAGTTTCCTTATCTGTCTTTTTTTATCTTCTGATGCACGATTTTGGATCTTTGAAATGTCGTATCTTAAATTATACTCCCTGTACAGAGATGGTTTAATCAATCATATTCTAATCAGTGACTGGTCCATGAAGAATGATAGAATCACAGAACGGCTTGGGTTGGAAGGAACTTCAAAGACCATCTAGTTCCAACCCCCCTGCCGTGGACAGGGCTGCCAGCCACTAGCTCACTAGATCAAACTGCCCAGGAACCCACCCAGCCTGGCCTTGAACACAGCCAGGGATGGGGCAGCCACAGCTTCTCTGGGCAGCCTGTGCCAGCGCCTCACCACTCTCTCAAAGAGCTGTTCTTGTAAGCAAATTGCTTTTTCAGACTTCCTTCTTCTCAAGGCCTTCATAGGTTCAAAATTAACGTGAAGAATTGTGAACTAATATTTTAGTCAGAGAAAATCCACCATTACGATTGTCTTAAAGGCACCACATTTGGTGACCTAGTTACTGAGCTCAGAATTCTATTTTCTGATTCCTGTTCAGATTCCTGGTCAACTCTACTGAAATTCTAATGTTTAGTTGAGAAGGAGAGCAAGTGTACTTAGTAGTTCCTGTTCAATGAAAACAGATTAATAGTAATGTTTGTGTAGTTGTCACTGTCTTATTTGTTAAAATTCTACCACCATGAAGTTTAAGAATTTGTATTTTCTACCTTAGAGCCTACTCCCTGATGAAAATTCTGTCTTTTCAAGTAGAGAAAAACAGATTCTCAAGAATCTTAAACAGACATCGCTGAGCTGCCTTTTGTGATCCTCAGATCACTGACGTTTTGAGATCCACATGGTATTCTTACATGTTCAGGAAAGTAAAGTTGACATGAAGTGTGATTAAATACATGCAGATGTCTTAAAAGCAACAAGCAAAGGATTTGCCCAGAAACAGAAGAAAAAATGATTTTTGTTCAGCTGAGAAATGACATCTTTCACTGCCTATCAGTGTTCATAATTATTAAAAAAATAAATAAATAAAAGTTTACATAGAAGCACAATTTTTCTGGGGTGTCTGAAAGCAGATAGACAGTTCTTATCTGAAATGTTTTTAGCAGTGGCTTGTATCAAATGTAAATGGGTTTATGTAGGAAAGCATCTGCTATGTCTAAAAAAAAATATATATATATGGGCACATAATGCAATTTAATGCATAAGATTTGCTCTAACATGGAAAATTTTACCCCACTTCAGTGCAAGGAATTTTGCACTGACACCTTTTAACCAGAGGTCTGCTTTCTTGGGCAATTCCACTGATCTGACTAAACAAGGTAGAGAGAGTACACAGAATAACAGCAAATGACTGATGATG
>VXAV01004404.1:12636-38178 GCA_013399715.1 Alectura lathami
AAAAAAAAAAAAAAAAAAAAAAGATGCTTTTTAGCTTCTTTACTTGCAAAAGCAGGGCAGAAGGGAATGCAAAGAGTATGGAGTCTTTTCCAGAGATTCAGTTTGAAAGGAGAAGTTTCATGACATAACACTACAAATTGCCTTTCAGATATGGATGTATGTTAAGAAAACTTAATACAGCTGAGTGCTGACTCTGAAAGGAGTGAGCACTTCCTCACAAGGATTTGATGAAGAGTTCTGGAATACTTACATAGCTTTTAGTAACATACTGTGCAGCCATGAATTTCTGTAGTAAGTTGCAGTTACACAAGGTTAAGGGACACTGGCAGTAGCCTGGGTGCAGCAATAAAAGCCTGCAGCAATTCCCTACATGCTGAGATACAGTAGCATTCTGAGCTAGCTGTTATTAATAAAACATGGTTGTGAATTATGTCTAAATGGTTTTACTCATAGCTCATTTGAACCATTTAGTCAGGGGAGTCAGTTCTACATACTGTTCTCCTATGGAAATGCAATTCAGCAAATAAAGCAAATGAAGAACCAAAATTAAATAAGCCTTTCAAATGAAGTACTCTTCTCATTCTCTCAGTTAATATTCACAGAAACAGGAAACAATAGGAATTATGCTGTCTGACCATGAAGCTGCATGTGCCAACGTGCTGTAACTGAGCCATCTACAGAATCCATTTCAATTTTTTTTTCTACCAAATAAAGAATTGAAAAGTAAGAGATGTTATACCTCCTACCTTTGTAGGAGGGGAATTTAATTTCCATGCACAACATCTTTAAGGAAAACTGACTATAATGTTAATGGGTTTTAGACTAAAAGGAGAAAGTAATACCATACATGTCTAAATAGTTTATGTTGTGGCCATCACTGTAACAGCTGAGCATATCCCTCAGCCCCATAAAACCAATAGTAAAAATGAAGCCTGTAACAGAATTTGTTAAAATCTCTTACATTGCTTTGGGTTTTTTGGTTTGTTTGTTTGTTTGTTTTTTAACAAAGATCTTTTTTAATTCAATAATCTAAATTTCATCATGTCAGTAGGTGTTTGTTTCAGGTAATATTCTTCATAATCACTTAGGACTGATTATCTGGCAGATGTGAGATGCGAACTGGCAGTTTATCGAATGCCATTTCTCCAAAAGAAAGGTTTTAAATTGTTTTCTCAGTGATGGAGAAGAACAGGAATCAACCTTTGAAATGGTTTTTGTTGTATTTTCCTGTGCTTCCTCTGTTTTCTTAATTATCTTTTGTCCTCCACAGCCCATGCACTCCTAAGCCTAGCAGTTTCAGCTTATTCTTCTGTTCCCTGCAAAAAGCTGTTTGCCTCGACACTTCAGCCACTTACTCCAGTAACTCATGGTTTTTCTGTCGAGAACACTTGTTCTAGCACTGAGTTTAGCTCAGTATGGCTATGGAAGGTATTTCTGTTGCAGCTTGTCCCACACCGGATTTGTGTCATGTCACAGATTTCATTTGGTCCACTTTGCTGCATACTATTGATGCTGGTTTATGTGACTGCATTCTATTTGCAAAGCTACACTCACTGCGTCCAGTATCAGGGCAGGGATTTAAACACAGTCCCTACGAGTTAAAAAGAAAAGAAAATGCCTGAAAACCATGCTCAGAGGTTTCTAAGGGCTCTTCATAACTCGTTGATACAAACGATGTCATCACAGAGGAGAAAATCTGCTGTCATCTGGGTTATGAACTCCATTACAAATGTCCACAGTAAGATTGTGGAAAAGATTGGACATACAGCTGACAGTGATTCGCAGCTGAGAACACCAGGGAGTCCTTTAGAGGGCTGTGGTTTGCTGTCACTGTGTGGTACAATGGTTTCTGGATTTGGTACACAAACCTGTGGATTGTTAGATGGAATAAAATACATCTTGTATTGGAAAATCATTTTTGCTCACTTGCTTGAGCTTTCATATGTCTTCCTCTGTGTCATACTTGCTAATCAGGCAGCTTTATGGAAGTTGAGGCACAAACACCTAGACAAGGGCTGGGTTTTACTTTCTTATGTGGCTTTAGGGTTAATTAATTAGGAAACAGTAAATGGCAGAGAAGGAATTACAGGCTTTGAAAGGTTACAGGTAGGTTCTGAACTCTGCTTTTTTTATGCTCATTTATCTGAATTAGAAGAAAGTACAGGGGGAAGTCACAGAGTAGAATTCCAGGTATTACCTTTCACAACAACAATTTATATGGTAATCATGAATTCCTTTGAGATGAATCCTTGAATTTTCAAATTGCACAGTTCACTGAAAAGCAACTTGGCACAGAGACTGTGTTAGAGCGCAAAAGACAGAGCTTGACCAAGAGTTTTGAGAATGGCTGCCTACATCTGACATCTGTAGTTTAAGACTAGTGACCTTAGCTGAAACATTTTCCATCTCCTGAGCACCTCACAGTTACCATTCAAAGACAGTTGTGGGGAGAGAAGGTGGGAAAGAAGGAAGAAATCAGGCATTTTGCCTATGAAAATGTTGAATCTGGCCTGCAACTGTGCTGAAGGTTGAAAGCATTTAAATCTGTTTTTTGGATCAGCTGTTAGAGCTACAGGCTCTAAGTGTGGGGTTTGTGTCAGAATCAAAACCTAGGTGTGGTCCCAAGGGCACCCAGGTGAAATGCTTGGGTTCGAAGGTGCTTTTAAGGAAGGGGGGGAAGTTCATTAAAAATCAGGCCCAGTAACTCTGGGCTAATTAAACCATCACGTTCTGTACTTGTGGAACAGTGTTGTTAGCTGTATTTAACATTGCGATTTTACTATATTCAGGACGTGTCCCACAAAATACCTCCAAAAGCGTCATCATTTAAGATAATGGTGCCTAATTACTTACCCATTTTTAGCTGCAAAGTACTTTTATCATATAATACCACCCAGTCTTCAAAAATACTGTATACTGCCTTCCATTTTAGTTGTGACAGTTCTGGATCTTGTTTAGGCCGCTGATGAGAAAGTCATCAAAGTACGGGATCAGCTACCATGGAAACAGTGAAGACATAAGAGCACCAGCAGCATTGTGCAGGGGCTAGGACTAAAAAAGACATTCTGCAAAGAGAAAATAAAGAGGCATTTACATTACAGGGGATGGCTTCCATGCATTCCTGCCATTCCGAGGCAACACATTCCTGGCATGGTTTGCAACAAGCCTCCACATGTAGCTGTGTTACAGAGCAGAGCAGGCATTGTCAGAAGGGTTGGAAAAGGAAGAAGGAAGTACAGGCATGTTGAAGTTGGAAACAGAAGGGAGTGGAAGGTAAGAGAAAAAGAGAGGGGGAAGGAAAAGCAGCAGCAGCAGACCTATGCGTGTTAAAGAGAGGGAAAAGGACTTTATGGAGAGAAAAATAGTACAAAGAAAAGGGACAATACTGGACACAGAAGAAATTGAAGTTTATTCAATAGGAATATGAAAAAGGTAGAAGACTGAGAATTAACCATCTTCAGCACATAAACAGCTGCTCTAGAAAGCTCCTTTCTGTGCCCACAGAGATTGAGACAAAAACAGATGGGCTTAAATTGAGAATTGAGATCTGTGTTAGGCATGAAGAAAAATTTATACTTGTATGAATAATGTCTGTGAATTAAATAAGTGGGGAAACTGTAAGATCTCAGGGTGCTGTATTTTTACTCTGAACAGGTTCAGAGATTGAAAGACTGCCAGTCAACCATTACAAATCATTTTCTATGATTCCTAATATTTCTGATGGAATCTGGGCATCAGGTGTGATGGGCGGGCAGCTAGAGGACTGCAAAGTGAACCCTTCTTTCCATGAACACAGATCTGTTAGGCTGAGGGAAGAAAAAGGAGGGTGTACTGCAAAAATAAGGTAGGAGGATGCTAGGACAAAACAGATGGTAAGAAGAATAAAACCTGAAGGGTAGATAGTCAAGAAGAATTTGAGGATTTTACACATGAGAGGAGGGGATAATTGGCCAAAAAGCAAATGCTGAACTGAAAAGGGTGTGCAGTGCAGGAAGGAGAGCAAGCAAGAAGTGGACTGGGAAGTTCTGCAAGAGCACAATGCTGAAGCACAGCAAAGAATTCTTGGGCAGAGAAGCAACACCAAGGAAGCACCAGGTCTTCAGCAACAGCATGAGTGTCCATCCCCTTTGTTTTCTCAGCTGAAGATACCCAACGCAGTTTCATACAATTTTTAAATTGTGTGAATCATTGAAGTTTTCAGGAGGCCCCCTCTTTACCAAATGTTCAGGAAAACATCTGTTTCCAAAGCCCACAGAAAATAGCAGCTTGCTGTCACAGCAGACTTGGGTTCCACTGAAAGAAGTCAATAATGCAGACACAGTTGCAGTGTGTTTTATTGACTCTCTGCTTTATACAACTCTTAAGAAGAATATTTTATCCAATGGGATTTTCTCACTTTAATAAAGCCGTGGTAAAACACACCAGAAAGAAATAAAACAACCATGTAGTCATGCAAGTTCCTCATCTGAAAGAACATTAACACACAGTTACAGGTTTGCTTTTCCGTGAGCATCTCAGATGACAAAAATGCCGTTGGTATTTACACTGATTCGCTGCTGTACCCAGTGTTGAATGTGCTCTATAGACTGTGCTGTGAGTCATGCAAAGAATTATGTAACATTTGGAAATACATTCAGTCATCTGCTTGCTACAGAAATATTGCTAACAGATTCTTCACTCTTTTATCTCTACAGTCTTTATCATCCTTGTTAAGTGTTATCTGCATGCAACTTCCTCAGGGGGAGATGACTCATAGCCAGAGAGTAAACTATGATGCTCGGTTGGCACCAATGGCCATATGTGCTGCTAATCCAGTGTTGTGGTCCCCTTATCCTTGACAAAGCCATCTATTTCACAGGCCAATCATAAATATCACCCTCCTTCCAAAAAAATTTCAGTTGTCCAGAGCATTAGCATTCCCTCCCTGGCCATGCACCTTTCAGCCCATCTCCTGCCTGACCAGGCTGGCCGAGAAGGTTTTCCCTGAAGGTGAACAAATCCGGGATGGAGGACAACTCTGAGCCAAGGACTCCTTCTGATAAGCCAGACCTCTCCCATCTCCTCTGACTCGCCTGAGTGCTCATCAGGTTATGCGAGGTCCCAAGAGGTTTTGCGGACACCCACACACCTTTGAGGATTTGGTGCTTCACCCAAGCCCCACCTCCAGAGGCATTACCATTTTTTGGTGACATGATTAGAGAAACCCAAATGACAGCTGGAAAACACTGCTTGCAGCTCCACATTCCAGCTGGCTGCACACACACACCACAGGATGCAGCGTTTGTGCTGCCTGCTCAAAATCAACAGCCTCTAGCCCAGTGAGCTAGCTAAATAATTTCATGCACCAGGGTTTGTGCTTCCCATGTATGTCTTGAACAAACCAGACAAAGTCATTTATTAATCTTCCTGGAAGTGGACCAGGTGTGTTTTTTTTTTTTTTTTTTTTTTTTTNACATTCCTTCTCAGACGGATAGAAACAGTAATTTTACTATTTCCTGCCATTAGCTGTGGACATTTCTCTCACTCAGACAGCCCGAAGGCAGCAGAGGTGTTTCAGAGCATCAACGTGGATGTGTGGTCTTCATCCTTTACCCAGGAGATTGAGCACTTCTGTAGTTCTGTAGCTACCAGAGCAGTAAATACACCAAACGTGGAGTAAATACCCAGCTGTAGAGTTTGTCATTAATGCTGCTGGGCACTTTTACAAACATTTATTCTAGTCATCAGAGTGTTTTTAATGGTTGTTTAATTTCAAAAGTCTGGAGTGACCAACAAATAATAAAAGGACAGCCTCAGCTGCCACGGGTATGAAATATTAAGTATTCAAATATGTGAGATGCTATCTTGCAAAGAAAAAAAAAAAAAAGGAGAAGTGGAGAAGCACTTTCAATTCACCTTATGGTTACTAGCTAATTGCCTGACATTTCAAAACCCTGGTTCACCCATCTCGCATTCTTCACACTAACATGAGAGACAGTGAAAATACATTTTCCTGTAGAAAATACATTTCCAAGCACAGGAAGAAGCATTGTTTGAATTTCTTTTTGATGGAAATGACCTGAACTTCTAGGTTACAGTTATGAGTCAGAGAACTTCAAAGATCGTTTGCACACCGTCATGTTGTGTCCACTGAAGCTTGCATCTGACAGACTGGCGAGGCAGACTGGCTGGGGATCTGCATCCTGGAAGGGCACTGATGGATGCGGGGCACGCAGCAAACACACGCGGATGCCAGATCACAGCTGGGTGGGCTCTCCTGCCCCTAGGAGCCAGGTGACTGCAGCATACCATTAATATTTTGTGTATTAGATCAGAAGCCAGTTGCTGTGTCAAGGTACCTATGGAGCATTTTTGGTATTCCAGCTATGCCTCTCGCAAAGCCCTGTTGAAATACCGTGAAATGCTAATGGTAGGTTAAAACAAACATCAAGGATAACAGCAAAAGTTATTGCTTGTGAGACAAAAACAGAAACAAGCACACTTCCGCCCTTACAGTTTGCACACGTGACAGGGGAACAAGGCTGGTGGCCAAACTCTGCCTGATTGTGCCTATCAAGTATCCCCACGTTAGGAGGGAATGTCCTGAGGGGCTGGCTGGCCGCTGACATTTGGAAAATGAATGAATTGTGCTTGCCAGGTGCTTGAGAACAACATTTGGCATGAAGTCGCTGGCATGACATGAGCGTGCAGGCTGTGTTATTATTTCCTATTCTTCTAGACCTTCTCATTGTGTCAAGGGGCTAAACTCAAGCCTGTTTCAAAGCACGTGAAGTATGCCAGGGGAGTATTTACAG
This sequence comes from Alectura lathami, assembly GCA_013399715.1. NCBI lineage: Eukaryota > Metazoa > Chordata > Aves > Galliformes > Megapodiidae > Alectura > Alectura lathami. The sequence goes on from VXAV01004404.1 coordinate 19,431, forward strand.
ATGTTTTACAGTATATTCAGGGTATTGGCATAGAGAAGAATTACATGTGGGGTATTCCGAACTACAGCAGTGGAGACCTGAAATGCATCTGGAGTATGTGCTGTGGAGACACTGGGAAAAGCTAAGGTAGGAAAATGGCAGCAGCTTTCTGTTGTCCTTAGAGGCTGTATGAGAGCATCCTCCTGCATTTCTCTTACTGCCCAGACCCTAACAACTAAAATGCATGAATCCCTTTTCATAAAAGGAATCCTTGAGCCTGTTTGATGTAAAACTGTGATTTCTAAAAATTATGACACAGGTGAATGAATTCTGCAGTCCTGATTTATCACTGTGGTTTAGAGACCTGCTTTAACTAGGAATGCTGTGAGCCTCTTTCCTATAACTAACAATTTCCTTTTGATTTTTAAAATGCCGCTTCAGTATTTCTAACCTTAATATTCACCACTGCAGAAGTAATCCAAGTCAAGCACAAGATCAGATCTAATACAGCAGGCTGGCGCACTTGGCTCCAGAACGAATCAAAATGCCGTTCAATCCATCGCAATCCGTGTCCTTTAAAGAAGACACCTTCTCTCTCAGAAGATGAGGCTTTGTTCCTGGAAGCCACAGGTGCCACCCATGGCACACTGACATCAGAAACCTGTTCCTACAGCTACCTTCGTTGTATTTCTCCAATCACACAAGTGAGAAAGTCAATATTATAATTCAGTGATAATGATGATGAACCACAACTATTTCTAAAATATATAAAATGCAACTGCAGTCAAACAATTACTTGCATAGCTGGATCAGAGTTCTTGCAAGCTGATTTGCTTTCTACAAGGAAAAATTATTTGGTTCTGAAAGAATGTTGACTAACAGCTTTGGATGAATGAGTGATGCAAGTAGAAAACTGGACCAGAAACAAGAGCTACCTGTCTCCTCCTAACATGTTCAGATCTACCTTTCTCACTTGAGTGTCTTGAGTTTTTTCCATATTTTTCAGAGATTCACATAATTTGGCCTTGTGGTCTTTAAAATAAAGATGAGTAAGAAATGCAAAATGCAATGTTTTCTTCCTGAATATGTAAGAGGCTTCCCTCTACACTAATTTTCCATTTAACTACTGAGAGCCCAACTTCACTTGGGACACCAGTGCAAAATATGCTGCACTGGCCCCGCTCCAAGGAGAAGCAGCAGAGGGGGCAGATGGTGAATATTCACGCCATTCAGTCTGGGGGACTTCAAAGGGCTACATTTTCATCCTGCTTGTTAGTGATTTGAAAGTTACAAATGATAGTCTTAACCTTAGCCTTTCCTTCATCTCCCTCTTGGTCACCAATAAATCTCTGGTATTTACTGAAATGTACAGCTTGTTTGAGGACACAGAGATGCTAGACATTGTTTCTCCTTGACTTCACAGAGACTATTCTTGTCAGGATCAGATCATATGACTTAAAATGAATGCCCATCCACTTGAAAAGTTCACGTAGATCAAAACATTAGATGGCTTAGGTTCTCCCACTGACAACGCACACATTTCACCAGAAGGAGTAGGAAATTTAGGCTTTTATAACATGCGAACAAAATCAGGGTATGAAGAGAGCGTAAATAATTGCTTGGAATCTAATAAAAAGATGATTATTTATTACATTAATTCAATTGCATTAAAGATGTAATTAGCATCTGCTTAATCACAGTGTTACTATGATGAATGAATAAACAAACACTCATCCAAATGCAAGAGCAATCCCTTTTGGGGAGGTAGGGACTTGTTGGTGAGTATACGCGTGCACATCTGTCCAACTGTTTTCAGCTTGTTTGCCTAAAGATTAGATCTCAATCAAAATTAAAGATGGAATGAAACCAAACCTCTCAAATCTGAGTATTTCGCTACCTGTGGCTCTGTGCCTAAATACACTTGTCCCTAATACATCCTCTCCAACACATGCAGCAGAATTCAAGTAGGGCTTTGAGGAATCCGTGATTCTGGGCAGATGCCATGTTAAATGTTGGGATGCTCATCTTTGAGGCAGAAACTGAAGCCTTTCTGCTAACAGATTAGGGATAGCATTTGCAAAAGGACCTATATTTCAATGAAAGGAGAGGGACATGAGCTTTTACATCTTCATATTTAAAATACATGTAATACTCCTGAGATTTCAATTCTGGAGTAGGCACTTCTGCATATTTTACATCTTTTCATAATAATAGGCTTTTTGCCAATGTTAGACATGAAGCCTCATGGCAGTATCCTAATTTTCTAATACTATGCCAGCTGCTGTTCCACCTGGGATCCTTCACTGCCCTGCATTTTAACAGAGGTACCTATGGAAATCAATTCCCACTGGGAATTCATGTACCCCTTCCATTCAAAGCTACACCTTACAAACAGGATTTAAATGAGTAATACAACAGAACAGGTGTATTCACCATTTAATTCTTAAATGAAATAGCTACGAAAGCAAGACGGAAATGTTATTGCAGGGACCCATACCAGAGTTATCAAACAAAACCCCAAAACAAGAAAGTAAAAATTTCATTCTAATTCTTGTAATCATTTACATATGCTCAACAGCATGAGGATGGTGACCTTTCTTTTTGTTGTTGTTGTTGTTGTTGAGTAACCCTGTGAACACTGTCATTAATCACAGCCTTGCTGTAGTATGAACTTGGGTGACTCCAAGTCCCACTTCTCCCCCACACATTTTTCTGTATGCCTGAGAGCCTAGGCTAAAACCTGTCAAGAAAGGCCTGAAAAGCATCTAGTACCCATCTATGGGCAGGACCAGGGACCTCTGGCTCACCACATCCATGTGGTGAGCATTCCAGGCATCTGCCCATCCATGTCTAATGAACGACTTCAGACCCCAGCCTAAAGGAGAAGAGTCAGCTGACATCTCAGGGAATTTGTTTTACGTGCATTGGAGATTTCCCTGATTCATGAGCAGAATGTAAAAGTGATAGATGTCCGTTGTTGAACCACTCCATTAACTTGAACACTTTAAGTAAATGGAATTTGCACCCTGAGCACATTAAGAGAACAAGAGCATCTGCACAATGAAACCAATTGAAGGGTTTCCTGTCCTCCAGTGAGGGAAGCAGGCAGGATGGGCAGATTTGGCCAGTAACCTCACAGGTCAGCTGAGATCAACAGGTGTGACAGCAACCCAAATGCACAGCTTCCCTATCTAGAAGGTCCAACACCAGGCCAACTACTCGTTTTCTGTCTAACCTACAAGAGGTCTTCCACACCTCCGATGGCACTAGGGGTGAGGCTCCGGAGCCTGCTCTTCCCATGCTTCAGCCTTTCAGTTGAGACTTCATGCTAGAATTATCCTCTACCTTAGATGAGGATAAGCTGTTAAAGACAAAATTCAGACACTTCCCTTTGCTTAGGCACAGAATATCTTGACCAGCACACCCCACCTGAGCAGCAGGAGGGGACCAGGCAGGTTGGAGCTGCAGTTACTTTCCCAGATAGCTGCTCTCTTCACATGCTCGAGTTTCTGAGACCTACAAATTTCTCTCATGTAGCCAACGCTCATTTATTTTCCATGGTATTTTGAAACCATGCCTGGCATCAAAATTCTTACTATTTATAGTTTTATGTGCAACATAATATTTACTTGAACCACCAATAGCATTGCTTATTGTAAATGTCAGTGGATTATTTACTGTGGCAAGTTAATTAGTTACGTAAATTATTCTCTTTTTAGGGATCAGACCCTGTTAATACTTGTTGGATTACTTGAGCATTACAATCCTTTGAAGTTCTTCAACATTTTTGGGTATTTAGTTCAGGACTGTGCAACTTTAAAGCAGCCAGTGCAACTAATATCCCAGAGCTCAGGCGTAAAGAGAGTTATTTTGTTTAACTCAGGCATTAACAGTACTTTGGCTTGAATGAACATGTCAGTTGTGCTAAATTACAATGAAATTCCTGTTAAAGCTTCTCAGATGGGAACACATGATGTATTTATTTCGATCAGAGCTATTACAGGGACTATCTGCTGTATTAATAATGATAGGACAATTCAGATACAATACCAACAGCTGTTGCTAACCATCTAAACAGAGGTAAATTTTTACATTTGTACCCTAAAATAATTAAAAAAAAAAAAAAAAAAAAAAAAAAAAAGCTATGANACCAATAGACAGACATTCACATTGGTTTGCACTTTAACTCCCTTTGATGTTTTGGAGAATAGTCACCTACATTTCATTTGCACAAGATGAATACAGATGCAAACAAACGATTGCATAGAAAATGCATAATTGTTGATACAAAAGGGTACAGTTCTCCATGAAATATGACAGGCTACATGCTCACAGCTGGCACTACTACTGCTAATAATAATAAATAATAATAATGAAAACATAGGAGGAGAGCCCAGATGTTTGCTAAGCTGGCAAAGTGCACACAGAACACAGATTTTCAGGCACTGTGTTGGCTTTTTTATATATGACAATGGTGAGACCATACTGACAAAGTTATTGTGGCTGGAGGCCCTGCCAAGCAGCCAGACGTGCACTGTGGTAGTAGAGGCGAGTTGTCTGGGATGGGAATGGCTAGCCTTGTAGAGCTTACGAGTAAATAATATTTACTTCTTTGTTGCCATCGTTTGGAGTCTATTTGGAGATACAACTCTTTCTTTCCAGTGTAGTTTTGCTTTATTCCTTTCTAGCTGAGAAACAAAGGATTCATGTTTTTGTTAGCAGATTTTGTAAGTCCACCTTCATTTTAGAAATTCCCTCAAGAGGCAGAAGGATGGGAAGCTGGCAGGAAACAGCTCCAAGATCCTCACTACTGCAAAGCAAGGTCAAGCTACAGGGAAGACAACTGAAGGAGCTCTCCCCAGTGGGGATTCCTGGGTTGAGTCTAATGGCCAGGCCCAGAAGAGCACACAAACAGGAAAACAGGGAAACAGATGGATCCGTGAGACAGGGAGAGGGAAGGGTGTGAAGCTGGTGAGCTCAGCAAACTGGCATCATTGTTTCCAAATCCAAGGAGATCTTTTACCCCAAGGATTACAGCCTGTAGCAAGCATCTTAGCTCTTTGGTGCCCTGAAACCTCTGCAGTCAGGGTCTTGTTAAGGGTTCTGGAAGCGCAGCTTTCCCTCTTACAAATAAAGAAGTTAGTAGGAATTTTTTATTGTAAGAAATTTTCTGTCCAGGACAATTTACTCGGATTAACCAAAGCACAGTGTAGGAGCTCCTACCTGTGAGCAGACACCAGCCCTGTGTGCAGTTTCCTCGGTGTGACCCTGAGGGTGCTGGGCCCTGAACCCCCACCTCAGAAGCAGATGCTTGTCCCATTTGCAGACCTGTCCCACACAAATTTTTCCTTTTCCCTTACAAAACCAGGGTTTTAGTCTTCATCTCCTTTCACACAATACCTACGTTGTTTGTTTTTTTCCTTTTAGACCTCAACATTTTGCTCTGGAGTTAAATTCAGTTTAGCGAAAGCTCCATGGAGCTCTCCACCTCATCCAAAAGTCCAGCCTTCCACTCAAGAACTAAACGTCCTGGTTTCCCTAGTCTTAAATCTGGCTGCAAGTAGAACAATTAAATGCACACCTTGTACAAGCATGGTGGGAACATGAAAGGCATGTTCAACCTTAGACCATACAGGATGACAAGATATCCATATGCTGTATGTTCACAGCTTGCGTGTTCTGGCCGTTATCATTGGTTGGAGCTACATTAGTATTGACTCTGCTATGGTAAGAAAGGAAAAAAAAAAAAAAGAATTGGTACTTTTCAGTGGCATTGTGGTTCACACATGTTCAGCAAAGTAGTTGTCTGATACAGGGAATAATTAGTAAATTTAAATCACTATTACAGTTGTCTTTACTTTGATATTGCTTCTTAACTTCAAGCCATCCTGAGGGTCTGGCACAGGAAAACAATCAAACCACAGGAAGATCTGTTGAGCCAAATTTTCATTTCAAATCTGTTAAAGACTTCAGAGAAATTGCATCCACTTTACTGAGGTGAGGAACTGGATCATCAGCTGATCCGTCTGGGTGATTTGATCAAATCTAGGTGATTTGATTGGACATGGTCTCTTCTTTTAATAGCAAGTCTCCATTTAGCTGAGAAAAGAGAATCCTTCGAGATCTGAAGAGGCTTGCTTACAAAGTAACAATAAATCCTGTCAAGCCCATAACAGTACTGGAAGTACTTGGATCAAATTTATCATTCTAAAAAGTGCCAAGTTTATGATTCAAAGACCAAATCATATATTCTGGGTTTTTAAATATACCTGAGTAGTTTTGAATAGTTCTGCCAATGACTACAGAACTGTTTGAAGTACTTGCTATTTTCTGGTGTCTCTGTATTTCATGTTTCCAACATATCAGCTTAATTTAAAATGAGATATGTGTAAGCAATTTCATAGAAGTATTCAGCAGCAAAGAAGCATGCAACTCCGTTCAAACTGCTAACCGAAGAATGGAGATCAGTGTATTCTAAAAAACATTTAGCAAGTTATGTCATAAAAGAAATATTCCAAAGAAACACACCATGGCAGCTATGTAAATGTTCAGTCCAGTCAGAATGTAATGAATCTTTCCATAGAATTGACGGTATTGACTATAATGTACAGCCTAAGACCAGAGGAACGTGAAAATCCTGTGCATTTTCACAGTGACCTCATTCACGTCTGAGTTAATGTCTATTTGATCCTCTAAATGAGTCAGATAACAAATCTGAACACAATTTAGGATGTTCTGCAGTCTCAGCTCAAAAATTGCACTCTCTCTATACATTTGTTTTTTAAGAAGCCACATGTGTGGATGCACAGTACATAAAAGAACAGCTATATAAATGAGTTAGCACATTTTAATTCTATCTATAGAAATGACCTGGTCCTAAGCAAACTCTCTGGTAATAAGGTTCATCCAGGACAGATGGTAATATCTTGAAGAATTGAGTTTGAACTCTTGAGCAAATCAGTCTAGAATCAAACATAATTAGGCTTCTGGCCAGCACAAGTATTTTTACACCCAGATCCCACTTACAAAAATGAATATTTTGCTAGAAATCCAGGACAAGTTCAGCTGAAAGCTACTACCTGTTATCTAATCAGTCATGCCATGAGGGTGCCTCACAAAAAACTGTTTTGCAAAGGATCTCAAGGGGTAAGCTCAGAAGGTCCCTGCCCCTTTCTAGCAGCTACAGCTTTGCTGCACCAGCAGTGCCTACAGTGCTCCCAGAGGCGTCTGCTCAACCTGGTCCCCGAGCTCCCTGGGGCACAATTCCCCCACCTCATTAGGCAGCCTACTCAGAAGGCCCTACGTAGGAAACAAAGAAAAAAAAAAAAAAAAAGTGTTTGTGTTATCTAAATGCAGGAATGTTCACACATTTCAGATGAGATTACTTTAAATTCAATGAAGCAAACACTCAAGCAGAGTAAGCTTCAGAAAATGCATGGCCAGTCCAAGATGAAAGATAGTTTAGATACATTCTTATAAGCAGGCCAATGCTGAAGAAGGGTTAAAATAGGCTTGTCTTAGAATGATGCTTTTCCAGGAGTTGCAGAGCAGTGTAAAAATGCAGTTCTCAGCAAAAAGTCAGATGTATTCCCTCTTCCGTACTCTGCGACTGAACCTTGATAACTTGGCAAAATATTGATCCAGATTTATACTGGGTTTGTGCTTTGAAAAATCTGCTTTCCCCTAAGGAGTTTAACTTCTTAATATTTTCTTCTACACTCCTAGAGTCACTCTATGTAATACAAAAAGAGAAACACTTACAATATTGCTAATGGAAATGCTGTGTAAGAAGAAAGGGAAACAGATGCTGAAGATACAAAGTCTCAGTCATTCCCAAATGAAACCTGGCAGTTGTCATCAATGCAGATCTCATGACAGTGCTCCTGAAATGGAGGATAAACATTTTTCTGTACATAAAGTCAATGTTATTCGCAAAAAAGTTTTGACTTAAAATGTTATTCTTTACTTTCTGACAGAAGCAGTTACGTAGGATGCTGTGAGCTTTCAAGCTGTTGGTGCATTTCTCTCTGAATGTGGGTGTATTTAAGTGATAGGCATAAGGGACAGACAGATAAAGACAGAAATCAGATAAATCGGTGTGCTGGAGCCTTTTTGTGTGCCCACATCGCAGACACCTCCTCCCACGCGGTGCAGCAGGTAGCTGCTCTCTCTAACCTACCCAAAACATAGCGTCCCTCCTCACCAACACATGCAGGCCCGCGCACAGCCACGCGTCTTCAACATGTCAGCATGGCAAATCTGGTGCTTACATACTCAGACAGCACCAGAGAAATGAATTTAACACCAGCATTACTAACAGGCATCAGCAAGTCACCTCTTTGGCAGGCTTTTCTAGGCCTGAAAATAAAGCTTTACATCAAAGCTATGCATTTCTACTCTCTTTGCAAGTGTGATCTTTTAAAATAGAAATTTACCTCTGTTTGCGTCTACAACAGGAACCTAGGAACCTCTACCACAGTTCCTCCTACCAGACAAGCATCAGGCACAGACATACCTCAGGAACATGGGCAACCCAGCAAACAACTGGTTTCACCACAGCCCCTTCACAGCCACGCAGGAGGCCACATTTCTCCGTCAAATCAGCAGCCTGAGCGGCAGCACACAACCAAGCCCCTGCTCTGTAGCCCTGTGCTCAGGCTTACGAGTAACTTCAGTGCTTGGGGCTTGGTCCTTGGCTTGTGTGTGGGGTCTGGCAGGGTCATGTAACAGCCTTTAGTAACACTCTTGAAGTAGCCCTAAGATAGCAACCACCAAGCCAAAACGAACAGAGAATGAATATTGTTAGGAAAAGTAAACCGGTATCTCGTTGATTTCTAGGTGCACACTGCCAACTTTCTACACAGGTCTTTACATTACTGGCTATCTGGATATTAATAGGAACGCTTCAACAGAAATGGGAGTTTTTTCTCAGGCTAACTCCCAGAGGCAGAATCTCTGGGTGATAACACAAAACGTCCACCTTCAAATCTCGAAATGAGCTTAAGTTTAGGCTCAGGTAAAAGGAGAATTTATGGAGGAAAGCAGTTCTTCCTCCTTTAGCAACAGCAACAGCTTTGGGGGCTTGGTACCCTGCGCCTTGGCTGGAGAAGTCCAGCTGCCAAAACCCATATCAGCCTCACAGATACAGCCCTGAGAGTAAGGCTTTGGGCTCTGTCCTTCTTTCAACACTACCCAATAACAACCATCCAGCTATCATCTCATTTTCCTGTGACAAGTCTTGGAATATTTCATATTCACAGCTATATCATTCATATCTGCTAGGACTAGAAAGTGAGACTTCAGCTCCTGAAGCCACTCAATTTTTTAAAAATAAATTAGTAAATAAAATGTTTGTCTTTTTTGGGTATAAAGAGAAGAAGGAAAATACGGCATTTTCAAGCTCGAGAAAATCCAGGAAGCAAGAAAATCCAGGGCTTTACTGTATTTCGAAATGTCATGATTTTAATGTTCTGATTCATGCATTTTGAATGTCTTGTCTATAATGTAAACACAGACTTTTAGCTTGCAGGCTGTACATCTGAAAGAAAACCAATGTAATCAGCTAAGGAGAACACTTAATAAGCTTCTAAAGAAAAGGTGGAAACAGTGTCTTAGTTCATATTTTGCTGTCAGACCAGTGCAAGTCTGGCATAAACAATGAGGAGTACATCCTGCATGCAGCTTTCCCTTCTTAAAGCATTGTGTTCATGTCTCATAGCTTCCTCCCAATAATTAAAATGCCAAATATTGTTTTCATTTCTTAATCTCACTGTCTTATTGTTTTTAAGGCCAAAGAAGAACTCCCACAGATGTCACTAAGCCCAGCAAAAAGCAAAGCAGTTTCACAACTGAGCACAGTGTTCAAAAAAAAAGGTTTTTTTTTTTTTCCTCTTTCTTCTTCCTCTTCTTCTCTTATTTATTTTTTATTTTCTTTTTCTCTTTCTTAGGACTGCAATCTTTCATGAGAAAGATTTTGGTTTACTTCTAATACCAAATGCTCCTGCCCCTTTACTCCAAGAAGAGATCTTTTTTTTAATATTAAAATTTTCCAAAACATTGAAATAAATTGGTGCTTAATCTGGAGATTTCAGATTCAATGTGTTAGCAAGATCAGATTTGTAGTAGCGTTTCAAATGAGAAAGACAGTAAAGTTTTACTTTGTTCTTCTCATTTCAGAACTCCTGATCTTAAGAACACATGAATAACTTGCACTTTATTTATATCCTCCATGTTGCAATTGTTCTATAAGTTCTATAAGTTATTAATAATATAATAAGTTCTATAAGTTATTAATAATAACAGTGAAAACCAGCCTGCCTCCCAACTGTGCTTCTGAGATCCCTGACAATGTGTGTACACCTTGTGTCACTGCTAAACCCTGAGCTGTCATTTTGTGAGGCCACAGCAGCACCCCAAAAATCTCTTGTTGGTAGGCTGGGCAGATTCAATGCATGCACATGGTTCAACTTCTTTTTCCCCACATTTTTATTTTGCCCTCACTGCATTGAACTTCATCTGCCTCTTTTATTCATTATTTTGGGATCTTGCTGAAGCTCTTTATAAACAATTTTTATTTCTAGGTAATTTTGTATCCTTAGCAAACATTACCAATGCTATTCTCTCCATTTCCTTATAAATTTAAGAGTATAAATACGGTCCTAGTAATGACCCACTAGTGAGCTCCCTTCACTGTATACATTGATTGGCTGCAAAATCACTATATCCCAAATTTAAAATGTGTTTCTGATTAAAGAGAGGATCAAAAGTTAGTTGGTAGCAAACTGATTAAGATGTGGCATCTGCCTATTACCTAAACCCATTATGTCTGGTGAAGTTTCAAAATTTCAAAGAATAAAAGAGTAGGAAACAGGTTTGCTGTATATTTCAAAAGCTTTTACTTTTACTTCATATAAATAAATAAATAAATAAATCATCCCACTCTTTTGTTCTGTCTCATTTACATTTGAAAACTTGAAAAAGCCACTGTTTAGATATCATCACTGGAATAGTGAGTACATGGAGGGATGTGAGATAGCTCTTCTCAATCTCTATGGCAAATTTAAGGAGAAAAGTGTTGGAATTTCCCTTACAGTGAGGTTTGTAGCACTAACAAAGCAGAGAACTCACTGAACAGAAATGGATTTTTTAACTTTCTGTCCACCAACACCCTGGGGCTCAAAGATGACCAAAGCTACATTATCTTCAGTAGAGTTACATCTATGAAGTTTCACCTAACACAGAGAAATTTCAAAGGGATCCAAAAATCAGGAAAGTAAACAAAAACAACAACAACAAAAAAAAACATATTAAACCCATCTGGGGGCCCTTGGACAGCATAAATCAGGAGACAAACAGAACAGAGGGTTGGATTTCCATTCACGCTTGGAAACAGCTAGCTGTAGATAAGCTTGAGTAGATAAGGAAGAACAAAAGTAAACCTGTAGCTTGGAATAAAGGTCCTCCTTTTGCTTGGGACACCTCTCAGGTTACCCTTTGAGCTGTCAGGGGTGGGGGGGGGACACGACACGCCCGGGATAAAGGCATGCTGAAGAGAGCAGAGAAGGTCAGAGGGTCAGGACAGAGCTGCGAGCAGAAGCCAAGCTTCCCCTTTCCCTCTCAGCACCTTCCCACACCTTTAATTCCTGAATTTTTCTGGGAAGTCTTGGAGTCTTGTATTTAAGGCAGTGTATAGGAATTATATTGGTGAGAATCCCTCTTGGAACCATACACATGCTGGGCTTCAGCTGCTGCCTGCTTGCTCTGCTGGGAGCTTATCTGGTCTGTTCACCCTGCCTTCAAGGCACAGAGGAAAACAACCTCAAGCAAACAGAACAATAACCACAAGGAGGAAAGGGGGTGGAGGGGTAGACTAAGGTTTGTTTTCTGTTTGATGTAGAATAACTATTCTTTTGAAATTGTTGCTTACAACCTGTGAAAAAAATAAAGTGAAATGTAAGATGCGAAGAATTTCTAAAGCTGCATTATGAGATAGTGCAATTAATTTATGCTGTGTCAGTTGGAACTGGAGTCTTGTCCTTCTCTTCGGCTGTGAAAGCGAGACAGCCCAACCCTTAATTACTACATGCTGCTTCTGCTGCAAGAAATACCATGTGTTTTTTTTTTTTTTTTTTAATAATTGATAGTTTTGTCATTCATGTAACTTAAGGCTTAATCCAGTCACTGAACCAGTTGTCCAATTAAGTTGTCTCTTGACTTCCCAAGCTTGTCAGTTCAGCAGAAACATGCTTGGCTTCCTCACCATTCACAGTGGGTGCTTACACCTATTTTTGTTTCAGTATCAATACTTCTCTAACACCTGAAGATGTGTGTTGTGGGAAGAAGGCTATACACTTTGTAGTTCATTTACTCCAGTGGAATTTGATTCCATTGGAGAACTGGAAATCGTTAATGAACGAAGTGTAACAAATTAGCATGCAAACAGGATTAATTCTGTGTGAAAGAAAAAGAAAAAGAAAAAGAAAAAGAAAAAGAAAAAGAAAAAGAAAAAGAAAAAGAAAAAAGAAAAAAAAAAAGCACCAGTGCTTTCTACTTAGGCTTAAAATTTAGGAAAGAAGTGTCTTCCTGACATTTGAATGCTATAAATTCTAGAAAAACAAACCCAATTTAACCAAATTTAAACCAAGGATTACACTGAGTGTTCAGAATAGATAAACTGGCCTTTCAGTCACTCTTGAACAATATGACTTCTCTTCTTGGTGAACTTTAAGCAGTTATTAGATGTGGCTATGCACCTCTGATGAAGGCAGCACAACCTTCATGTAAACCTGCCCATGCAGCACATTCCAACCATGCGGCAGAGAGAGGAAGGAAGGATGAAAATTTGAGGGAGCTTTAAACTGATTAACAAGGGTACAAGAGCAGTCAGCACCTTCTACTGTTGCCTAGTTTCTCTCCCCTTGCTACACACATGGACCATGCTTCCTGCAAATTTGGAACAAAGGAAGAAGAAAGAATTAATCTGAATTAAGGCTTTGTGCATAAAAGTGACTCTATTCTAAGTTTTTCCCAAACATCAAAAGATGCCCATATGGCATGAAAACAACCTAAAAATGGTACAGAAAAATTAAGAATCATACTCACTGCAGTAAAGTAATGGTAACAGTTCAGAAACCAACAGATGTCTATGGCTCATTATTTTAGAATTTGTTATTCTATCACAGTGACATTTTCAGTATGCTAACAATAATTCTATAATTCATCAGTTTGAATTACTTTTATTTATAGCATCGGAATACAGTCTTACCAAAACACTTTTGATAAATATCTGGTATGTAATTCTTTACCAAAGTACTAAATTCTAAAAAACAATCAGTATAGGCAATTTTTAAAAGTTTTTTTTTTTTAAAAAAAAAAAAAAGAAAATATAGGAAACCAGTGATTCATCACAGACAGGAACTGATAGCCAGGACGTTATTTTGTGGTGCTTAAGCAGTAACCATTACAGCCAGATCAATTTCATCAAATTGAAAAATGCCTTAACGATCAGTAATGGTCTAGCTCATTTTGCTTAAGATGAGACTCGTACTGCTACTGTGAATTAAAAAGATAATCGGAAACATAGCTGAATTGTACAATTGTACAAATTGTACAATTACAATTCGTAATTCAATTTGTATTGAATATTAATTAATAATAATATCAATTTGTATTGAATTACGAATTGTAATTGTAACTACAATTACAAGCTTGCAGTTGTAACTGGAATGGATTTCTCTTTGCAGAATCTTTATCTGCACAGTTGCACAAGTGTATGTCTTCTGAACTCGCATCATCATTTCTGCTAGTTTTTTCCGCTTCCTTTTCTTCGGGGATAAAAAGCAAGTAAATATTTACATAAGAAAGCCTGGGATGGGTGATTTCACCTGGAGTGTCCCCACCGTACTCTGTCACAATACCATCACCACCCTCCAGCTCTGGCTCCCACACTGCACCGCAAAGAGCCCGCAGCACTGGGCTGAGGCACAGGCACTGGCTCCCACAGCGTGCCACACTGCACAGCCACAGCTCTTCATCTCTTTTCTTGCCTAGAAGCTAACCTCTCCACTGACAATTCCAGGTATGATTTCTGAAAAGCTCTGCTTCTCTCCACAGTCATTTACCAAAGAAAGATTCAAAGATTTTAAAGGCGCTAGCATAAAATATTTCTCACTATTCCTGATTTTTAAACAATAAATTAATCAGTAAAATTTTTGGTATTGTCTTTTTACTTGCATTTAGACAAACGCGTGTAGATGCCAAACTCCAAAAGCCCTGGTTTTGGAGCCATTTCAGCCATTTCACACAGCCAGAATTCCCAGACCAGAAAATCACAGGTGCTCACATACATGAACTACAGCAGCAGCCGCAGGTGTGACCTGGCGGTGACACACATCCTCTCACCATCAGCGCAGGGAGGACACGGGTCCTGTCAGCTCCCATTCCTCAGGCTGCTCCAAAATGGTGGCTGAGCATCCGGAGTTTCCTCTCTCCCTGCCTCCGTCTCACACAGCCACCGTTTCTCTACCTTGCACTTGCAGGGTGACAGATTGCCACCTGCAGAAGGATTTTGGAGGCCCCTGGGCTTGGAGGACTCCTACAGACCTCCTGGCTGCTCGCAGTAGGAACAGCTGCCCCCAGGCTGAGGTTCTGTTGTCTTCATCCTCTCGCCATCATCATTTCCTGTTAAAGCAGTGAGCCTGGCCAAGTCTGTTGCCACATAACTCATGCTGAAGTCCGTTTGATCCTGCTTCCCACCACCCCCGTGGGACTGTCAGCTGCATGGCTCATGGTAGCACAGCAAAAAAGTTCTCTCCTTCGGACAGTGTAATCACATGTGTCATCTGAAAACTGGAGGAGGAGGAGTGGGGAGGGGAGAGAGCAGAGAAAAAGCTCCTTCTTCCTTTCCTAGCCAAGAATCTCAGAGCAGTGTTCAGAGCAAATCAGCACAAAGGGCCTGAAAAATGTGTGGACCATCTAATGGAAAGGTAATTCAGAAGAAAAAAGTGATATATTTGATAATGGTTTATTTGTCACATTATAAGGTCTTTTTTGAAAAACAATATGAATAGATAAAAAAATGTTCTAGAAGGAGTATCAGGAGCAAGTTAGGCCAAAAAGTTAGGCCAAAAAGGGAGATGGTGATAAATACATAACGATCTTTAAAAAATGGTGTTATTTTAGCCTCTTCTAGCAAGCAGCGCCACTGAAGGCCCCCTATACATTCTAATACAAAAGCTCTCCTGTCTGCATATTTGTTTATTATCTAGCTGCCTTACATTCAAAAAGAAAAGAGAAAATGGCAGATTATTTTGAGGCCTGATCCCATTATTTGAAATACACATGGACACCATCACCGAATTTTTCCATGCTCATTAATGCCAGCATGTATTTTCTCTTCTGGAGAAAGAATATTAGCAGATCTCCATGACCCAGTGCTGCTTTCTTTCCACAGGCCAGCTGGAAGCAGCGGGGCTCACACGGCCCGCAGGCTCTGACATCCCCTTGCAAGGGCTATCAGCTTGCATTAGTCACAACAAACCTCCTCCCATCTCACAGGGCTCTTTGCGCAGAACAGTTGCTGGGCAAAGGCTGCCTAGCTCTTATCTCTTTCGGTTGCCAACAAAAGAAATTATAAATGAGTGACAGGCAGGACCACATTCAGGAAGGGGTTTGTAACAGAGACTTTGTTTGTCTTCGGGAACTTCGGGCAGTGAAGCTTCTTCCTGCAAATCCAGGGCACAGAGAGGGTCATTTGCTAAATCTGAAAGGCAAGCATAAAGGCTTAATTATGAGTAGTGGAGGTCTTTTATTAATTTCATGATCTTGAAAGATTTTTCTTAGGAGATTATAGACAGTACAGCTTAAAACTTCTTACCTAGTACTTTAAAATAGACATTAAAATGTGCTTTTTCTTTAGTCAAAAAAAGAGAAGGGGAGAGAGTAGTGGGGAAGAAAGCAAGGAAATTTTGCAGCTTTTATTTTTTAAAAGCAGCCATCAAGGACATATAGAGAGCTTCCCAGAGCACAGAACTTTTAAAGTCTGTTCCAGAGCTCATTTCCTTACCTTTCCTTGTTCATGCCTCTGGTTCTACTTCAGTTTTAATTTCAAAGCCTTTTGCTTCCAAGAGCCTTTTTACTAGAGTGAAAGAGGATTGGTCATGCTTTAGCAGGTGTTAGTTAACAAGCATTGGCTGTAAAGTCTAATTTAGACCAGACACTAACATTTGTTATTAATCTCATTTAAATTTAAATAGGGAAAATTGTGCTATGTTATAAACCAAAATTTATTGTAGCATTAGCCCTACACGGTAAAACATATTACTAACAGAGGCTGCAGAATAAGTACAGAGGGACAACAAAGACAAAATGTAAAGCTTGTTTCTGGGGATATTTTTTTCTTTTTTTAACTGTGTGGTGAGATCCAGGGAAATGGTGGCTCATTTTCCAAGCCAGTAGTGCTGTTCTGGTCTGTTTTGTGAGACGATCACTTTGCCAACTCTGAAGTGCACATATTTGTGTTTGTTTCAAAGCTAATACTTTTAGAACAGCATATAGATTATTCTGAAAATAATTTAAAGAACATTTTACATTTTGATTGTTTGATATTCTGCCATAGATATGGAGAAAGAATGGACAACTAGCTTAACAGCAGCCAAAAAAACATGTGCAGGAGCAGTAGAGAGCTCTCAAACAGCACTGGGCAAGATGGAGGGAAGAATTAGTAAAGGCACTGGGCAAACCCCAGGAAAAAAAAAAAAAAAAAAAAAAAANGTCTAGGCTCCATTGCAACTCCAAGCAAGAAATATTGGCCTACAGACAACACGGGAGAGCTCTGGCTGCTCCAAAACGCAGCTGGCAGCTGTGCTGAAGGCTCACCCTTGCTATCCACCTGAACGGTTCCTGAGGTGTGCAGCAACAATATCCAAGATGTTTTGATTTGTAGGATGCTAACCTGTGCCCAGCGGTTTGGTTATGGTTTCCAGTCTCACTAATTTAAACCTGCTTGTGCCAGTTGCAGGTCTCAGAGCTGCCTTTGGCTGGCCTCCTGGAGGAAGGATGCTAAGTCTGCAGGCACAGCAAAGGGCAGCTGAGATAGCCACTAATCAGTAGCAAAACCACACTAATTCACACATAGCAATGCTGAATCAGCCGTCACTACCCTGAAAATCCTTAGGCATGTAGCCTGCACTGATTTTAGCAGAAGAAGGCAATTCCTATAACACTAACACTTCTAGACAACTGTGATTTTACATAATAACTACATATTCTCCCCAAACTCTTTCTTCAAACACAGGGAGTGCCAGACAAGAACATGCCTGTTGGCCATTGCCCTCTAGCCTACAGCTCCTCACACAATTAATGAGCCATTTTTGCCCTTCTGATGCATGGCACAGAGGGATCACATGGGCTAGGATTAATATGATCTATCTTGCTATATTTGCTGTTTCTGTCACATTACATTATGCTTGCTGTATTACCTTTATTTACATTTTAATGCTGATAAATTAAAGGAATTTGGGCATTACAGTGACAGTACTTCTATACAAGCAGACTGCTGCCTTCACGAGAATATGTCATTCAAAACCTCAATTTTTCATTCACTAGATAGGGTGGGGGAAGAATACAATGTGGGGAAGACCACTGATAGACTCAGACCACTGTGTGTGAAGCCAGCCAGCACTGACTCAAAGCCTGCTTGTCCTTCTCCACCTGCCTGAAGCTACTCATTCTCTCACTATTCTCTACATCATCTGGAACCATCCGTTTGCCTGATGCACAGCAGAATCCCGGCCCAAAGCTGCAGTTCCTAATCATTAATAGAAACAATATATTCACCCTCACAACACATCAAGAAACATGGTCCTATTATCTTTGTGTGAAAATTGTTTCTTTAAAATATCTACTGGTAAATAAAGCAAAAGGAGGGAGAACCAGAAAGCCTTGACCAGCAAATCCAGCACCTTGCTGCTGCACTCGGGACATTTGGCTGTACCCAGCCTAGCTTCTCAAACTCCTCATGGCCCCTGAACCTCCACGTGCTTCGGGGAATTGTCATATCAGAGTTCTGACTGCGTGAAAAACTGTCAGCTTGAAGTCCGAAGGCTCATCTTACCGATACTTTATCCCCCTGTAAAGCTAACAGGGATTAATATACAACACGCCTCGTGAATGCTGCATCTCCTCCAGTTTCAGTCACTCTCAGCAGCTCTGTTCCAAGAAAGCTGAACAAATAACCAAATGCTGAAGTTTATGAGCATGAAAATCTGAGACACCACTAAATCATGTTACTCAGGGCTTCTACATGAATCTTTCTCTATCCGTAACTTAGTAACAATGCTGCAAATGGTCTTCTGGTCTAGCAAGTACTAAAAAAATCCACCTGCCTTCCCTGCAAAGCCACTTCTTTGACTAGATTCAGGTCTCTTAGGTGATTACCAGGTCCATTTTTAACTTCTGAAGAAAAATTCATTAAAGTGACAGGTGCCTAATCAGCTTATTTACCAAAACTGGCAAATCTTCACTCAGTCAAACAGGACAAGGTTACTCTATGTGAACTTCATGAAGTTCAACAAGACCAAGTACAAGGCTCTGCACCTGGGTCAAGGCAATCCCAAGCACAAATATAGGCTGGGCAGGGAAAGGACTGAGAGCAGCCCTGCAGAGAAGGACTTGGGTGTTCTGGCAGACAAGAAGTTTGACATGAGCCAGCAGTGTGCTCTTGCAGCCCCGAAGGCCAACTGTATCCTGGGCTGCATCAAAAGAGGGGTGG